>UZAN01046219.1:19728-29850 GCA_900618425.1 Echinostoma caproni
TACCAAAGCTATTGTATGCCTACCTCAGGCAAAGAATCAGAGCAACGCCTGGTCTCCCGACTCTCAATTAGATCCTTAGTAGTTTAGAGCTCGTTATGTGTCTTGTCTTTGTCAGTGATTCTTTGGCTTGTNCTGGACCTGATGGTGTGCATCCGCTGATCCTGAAGGAGCTGGAAGATGAACTTGCAGCGCCACTGTGCAACCTGTTCAATTTTTCATTCCCTCAAGGGCGTTTACCGCGGCAGTGGAAGGACACCTTCATTGTTCCACTGCCCCAAGTTGGGGATAGGAGTGACCCTGGGAACTACCAACCAGTCAGCCTTACTAGCGTTGTGGGTAAAGTAATGGAGTGACTGGTGGCTGCACGGCTTCGGCAGCATTTGATGTGCCACGGTCACCTGTGCCACCAACAACACGGTTTCCGGCCGGGTCGCTCATGCCTCTCAAACCTGCTATTTGCGCGTGAATGCTGGACCGAGGATAAGGCCAAGGGACACGAAACGGACATCATCTTCGTGAACTTCAACAAGACCTTCGACAAGGTACCGGACGACCGCCCAACCTAGGTGTAGGTGTGGTCATACAGAATTGGCTGCGAGACTTAATCATCGACCGGAAATTCTGCGTCAGTGTTGGCAAATCGCTCTTTGCGTGGTATTTCGCTCCCAGTGGGGTCCCCCAAGGCTCGTATCTTGATCCATTGCTCTTTGTGGTATATGTGAACAATCTGCCCGGCCAACTGTGCAGCCCATCCCTCGTGCATGCGGATGACATCAAAATCTTGCGTACAATCAAGGATCCGAATGATCGAAGTTCTCTTCAAGTGGATTTAAACAACCTGGCTCAGTGGGCGGATACCTGGGCTCTTCCAGTCAACACAGCCAAGTGTGCTCACCTGTACTTGTGGCGTGCTGACTCAGAGGTAGTCTACAACTTCCAGGGAACCAAATTGCGAGGAACACCGTGCGAACGAGACCTGGGTGTTATGGTTACGTCATCACTAAAGACCCGAGAAAACACCGATCGGGTCTGTGCTTGCGCATGGAGCATTCTGGGGCCTATTCGGCGGTCTTTCAACCAGCTCACGATGGACACTTTCAGGCTGCTGTACGCTTCTCATGTCAGATCAAGACTTGAGTATGGTGGTGCGGCGACATACCCCTGCGCGGCTGGTGAACTGGATGAGTTGTTTGGAGCGTGTACACCGTGCTGCCACTAGACTCGTTGTTGGACTACGTGGGACCAGCTATGAAGGTCGTCTACAGGCTACTGGTCTGTGCTCAATTGCGTATTGACGCCTCAGGGGAGCTCTCATCTGCCTGAGGAAGATCCTGAGAGGTGATATGGGCCCGGAGTTGCAACAGTACTTCCATTTACGGACAGAGGACCGCACGCGGGGGCACTCTCTCACGTTGCGGAAACTTCAGTCAGTTGGTCTTCCGTTAGTCTACCGACTCTCGCGTAGGTCAACAACACTCTGGAATTCCCTTCCAGTGAAGAGAAGGCAGACGCTGCTTTCAAACGGCGTCTGGATGAGCAACTGAAGGGGCTATGGAGGAACGAACACTTGTGATCAGACCTTCGACCCAGTGGTGATGGGACTTACACGGGCACCCTGCCCTCTGCCCTCAATCCTGAAAACTAAAGAATGAAGACTAATTCCACTGATCTTTCAATGCATCACTAGCAATACGGAATAGGGATAGAATATTGTAGTTCAAAACTGCCTAATCCCTCCAAACTGGACAGGTTCGGTGCTCCAGCTGAACGAGAAAAGTCTACTTTGTGCACTTACCTATATCCTCGACCCCCGAGTGCTAAAAATAAGCCGACTAGGTAGTTCGTATGTCACTAGTTAGGTTCCATTATCGTGCACTGTTTGCCTATGCATTTGATCGTTTGAGTACTAGTTAAGGGTTCCAGTTTGATGAGCATGCTTGAAGTTAGTCACCGCTGTGGGGCGCTTTTCGTTGTGTTTAGTGTCATTAGGAGTGAAACTGATCGGATGATAAGTCTCACTTTAATAAATTCCCTCCAAAGTGAAACGTTAGTTTAATAAAAACGCTCCGTCTTCCTTTCAGCTATACACCTTTGTGACGCATTAAACCACGAAACGCAGTAACCAAAATCGAATTACGGCAGTGTAGAGTAATTGGTTTTAAACAAACAGAAAAACAGTGGTTATTTGAACGCGATGGTTTCATACATTGAGAAAAACGATTGGTGTGTTAGGAGTTATAAATTATTTTGTGTAACAAAGATCCAGTTGAACATGATACATGAACATGGCACATTATTACTCGTGGTACACGCATGTATCAATACTGCGGGTGATCATTTGCTGTGAGTAACACAGGATTCATTGATACCTATCCATCCCAGATGGGGAAGAGCTAATCTAGAAAAGTTACACGTTGCGCAACCGCCTTTCAAACTCATAGAAAAACCCATTCAATTACAAGTTGGTATAATAATATTTGTGGATATGGTGAATGCAGTGGAATTATCTATCCTTGAGTGGAACCAGTTATCACACATAAAACTCAGCTTGTGTAGTGAATGAGAGGAGGCAATGATAAAAACTACTGCCATCCCACTATCTTAGAAAGGTTAATAACTAAAAAGTTCCTTTAAACCTCACCTCACTGAACTGTGTTTGTTTACTAGTTTCGGTGATCTCGGTGCCGTTTGAGAAGGTTTGTCCTCGGTCAGGTTGGATAGAGTAATTAATCCATTTCGTTCTGAACTACTCAACTGTTTCCAAAACACATCAGATACATTTAATCCCATGTTATCATTGAAGCCTTTTTAAGGATGAATTGTAAAATTCAAAGATAATACGGCTCGTGGCTTTGTTTGGATAACGTTCAATTAAAAGCCACCGGTGAATTCCCTCTATGTGGATTAAAGCATATTGACTGTAGAATGTGCAGATACTAATACTGTTCCAGGTTCAACCATGTGTGTTACCCAAGAGCCAAGGTTGTTGTAGTAATCGGATTAGTCACCAATGGTGAATCATGAATCGCAATCGTAATGTTAGATAAAGCCCTGAATCGTTCTGGCCACTCACTGTGTCAGAATCTCCCGTCATCGAAATGTTGGAAGAAGGCCAGATAAGTAGTGGTTAGTTTATTGAGAGAAATCAGTGGGAGTAAACAATGTTTACTAAGAAGCGTCATTGGTTAGACAAGTGTTTGCTAGTAGCCTGCATGTATTCTCGGCTCCATACAGCTTCTGTCTGCACCACACGGCTTTTGATTGGTCGGCACTATTGGTCCGTGATTCACTGTCCAAAAGCTGTAAAGCGTCTTCCCGTGGCTGGCGTTATCTTGGAAGGCAGGATCACCACAGTTTGTTTGCAAGCGCCTGCTGTTTTTTCTGTCACACAGATTCGTTTGTCCGAAAACGAGTAAAACGTTTCAGGATCACAGCTGATCGTACTGACGGGAATCCGAGAACGCTAATCACCGTATCTTCATTCAAGTACCAATCAAAATGTGTTATGTGCACAGCAGACTAAACCCGACTATCATTCGTTAGTGTCACCGACCTAGTTATTGCTTTTGAACATTTCAGGTTGTCCTGATAACAGAATGAACAAATACGAGGTCAGAGGCACTTGATCTGACACAACCAATTGAGCTGTAAGCAGTCTCATTGTCGCACACGTACAACGTCTACTTTACTGTGCCATTTCAATAGAAGCAGATTTCTCCATCAACATATCACATACTTCTGAGTGAATGGGATAAGGGGGGAATTTATGAGTGGATTCATATCAACCTGTTACTTAAGTGCCTGATTTCACTGAAAAAACTAGTCAATATGTTCACTCCGTATCACTAATTACAGATCAAGGTCAAGCCAGGTTTCTAAGTGGTAACACCCGCATTATTTGCTTTAAACAGTGATGAGATTAATTCACAGGCATCATCGATTTAAATGCATAAAATAATAACAAGACGAAATTCCGTCTTCCAAACACACGTACATAAACACGTATATACATAGTGTACATAGTGTGTCTTATTGAATCCTTCAATAAACTGATACCAGTTAATGAACAATTATGGTAGAAGTCGCTGAATCTATCTTTCGTCGACTATGGCAGAAAAATATCACAAATGTTTCCATTCGGTTCCAGGCGGGCGTTGCTGTGTGTGTGTGTGTGGTTAGTCTCGGTTCCGCTGAATCTTGATGAACACGCAGACCCAGGTGTTCAGATGGTATATCGATAAGTAACAAGAGGTGAACGTTTCACTCTTTACTGAAATTCTAAAAAAAGCACAGCTAACACAGCAGCATAGTAAAGCACAATTGAGTTCCGGTGACCATGCTCCGTAGCTCGTTGGTGGCAGTGGTGGCGCAGTGGTTTAGTCGCTGTCAACGGTGTGCTTTGGATCCTATGGTACGAGGCTCGAGCCCCGCCACCAGCACCCACCTTTGGTGGTAGACAGCTTTGCTGTCGTCCCGTTCAATACTACACCTAAACTAGCAGGGCGTTATGTAGTTCGTCACTCCAGTTCCCAGGGCTTAAGTTAGCGGTTACCATGGCAGAGCAGCAGGTCCTCGTGACTATGGGGTTCGCGCCGTCTGCTATTCACCACACAAATGTGTGTGTAGAAAAAAATATAATAAAAACTACAGTCGAAAAGTAAACAGATAAATGAACAGCTATCACTGACGTCCATGAGCTTTTGGTGTCAAAATTATTTGTCCGCTTCATATTTGCCAGAATCGGATTCAAGGAATTTTCCATGCCTACGCCATCCAATTAGAGAAAATATCGATTTTGAAAGTAAAACAAAAGTGATCTGTACACAACATGGTTAACGTTGTTAGTTCTAATTGCGGGGCGGAGGCTGTTGGAAGCATCAGGTTCTTGTGTTTTACGAAATCGCATACAGAACAGTTTGATCACAGAAGGACGTGAGTAGAACAGCAATGTCACGTGCATGCTAACATGATAGTTATGCTTCACACTGATCGGTTTTAGCAGTTCGGTCAACTGTAGGCTCTTTCAAACAAGGAAGTTACAATTCGTCTGTAATTGATTTTAGTTTTCTTACTAGCCCTATTACAAATTGATGTTTTTGTGGATACGTGTCACTTGGCGTGTCCGCACAACAGTGGTTTCTGCGATCCTTGTTGTTTTGGACGGACAACGCATTCAGAAATACCCCTTCCAATAATATCTGCACCTCTTGCAAAGCAGTTTTTTATCTGTGGTGCTTACACTCTCTCACTTTCAGTACTCTTAACGTTTTCACATGTTCATTTGGCATTTTAAAAATTTGTTCACGTCCATCAATCAGTACCACGTCTGATCCTTTTTTCTGTGAATGCTGGGTAAACCACCTGGTCAGATTTGTGCTGTAAAATAGGCAGGTCAATAAACTGATGAACGGATGGCACATGGAAGATCAAGGTTTCCCGAAGTGCCCGCCTCATTTCAACACAGATTAGACAAAACNTTAACAGAGGCTATCAAACAGGGAGAAAGTGCGTGATGTAAGCGTGAGGATTGGTGCTCTGCCTAAGCGGAACATTGTGTGATTTTACCAAGAACAGTACTTTAATTGTAGCCTGTTATTTTTCTTTACATTTGGTATTTGGCTGATGAAGTTCAGTGAACGATTTCCAAAATAAATAAATTGTACAACACTGTGCTGCAGTGTTTTACAACAACGATCCTATCGGGAAAACAAGTTGGCATACGCACAGGGACATTGGACTGATCAACAATAGTGAACGAACGTGCACCAGAAAACAAAGCCTAGCAAATGGCAAAAATCAAAGGTCACCTCTAAAACTGGCCGATTGAATACGTCAACACCTCTTGAGTGAGTGAGTGGATAGGACTAAATATTGACGCCTAGAGACATTCGTGTACTTTCGGTACTTCAATTTAGTCACTCGATGATTGATCAAGAGATTAGGGTAGTGAACGGATTAGTGACACTGACATACATTGCACACCACAAGTAAATGTGACACTGCTCGTGTAAGAGTAAAGCATTTGTTCACTCACAAAGATCTGTGAGAATAGAAATTATGAACGAATCAATCCTGGCGGAAGTCAAAATGCTTCCCTGAATGAAACAGAGGTGAGGGTCATGCATTGTCTAATAGAACAGACTGGCGCCCGACAGAAACAAGTTGCAGTCGATGGGTTTTTCAAATACATCGCCAACTATCTATTCTAAATTGACGATCTGAATCTTTTCACGTGGCCCGAAGGGTTTCGTATTATGGAAATACGTTGCTACAGTGTTCTTCACAATGTAAACTTCTTCCAGTTAACGCCAGCAATGAACGAGTACTGTGAACTCTAGAACGTTTGAGTGCTTTCAATCACCAAAATAACTAGGGCACTTTGGTTACACATCGGTAGGTTCAATGTTTGTAGGATTTCTGCCAGTACCGCCGCCAAACGTTAGAGCATTTATCTTCGTCATTTGGTGCCAAATCCTTCCTGATGTAATGTACAGTTTCGTGTCTCGCGCTTACACTATGTTTCTTCTGCCTTGATGTATGAGGCGAGACCACTTTCAAATTTTTCTGGATTGCATTGATGCTGCAATATCGCTGGTAGAAAATTAATTGAAAATGCTTTACAATCTGACAAACGTGGCAATCTGATACTAATAGATGGAGCATCTGTGCTTATGTGCTGCCGGCCTACTCACATTACATTGGAGAACAGCGCTAACTCGGCACAAAACAGTTCTACAAACTGCGTATGGAAAATCTCGTAGCAGATTATATGTCTACAGTCCCGCTTGAAGGAGAAAGAAACTTATGGGCGGCTTCAAATCATTCAGGTTTACCCGGGTATATCTCCTACTTGGCGACGTGCACAGCATATTTGAGCTGTTCATTTGCGACCCCCTCCCTACTTGATAAATGATCGCTACGTGTCGGCTGAACGGTCATTCAACGAGGTAGAGAACCAATCACTTGATCGAATCATTTCGATCAAAACAATAACGAATCCTACTGGGAATAGCCTTTTCGTTACCGATTTCGGTGTATCCGGACGCTATTGATTGACACTGAGAAAAGAATGAACATAAAATGTGAAAAGATGCTTTATTTCTGCAATGACTGCACTTCTGACAGATTGAGCATGACACGATCCGCACGTAGTGCAGATATGAATGAACTTTGGGTTCGTTTACACAAATAGTCCGATCACTGATTTCCCGTCGTGGGATTCTGCTCATCGTGTTCGTCGTCCTCCTCCTCTGGCGGTGCACTGTGATCACCTTGTCCGTCATATTCATCACCATGTTCCTCGCCTCCTGCTCCTCCTTCGCCTCCGTGTTGTCCACCTTGTTCATTCTGCCCGTTGTCTCCAGTCTGGCTGCCTTGTTGTTCATGTTGCCCTACTCGATTTGATGTTTCCCGCGGGTATCGTTGTGTGGTAGCGCGAGTGCATTGAATGGAATGAAATAATAGCAAATATGGATGATGAGGTAGAAATAGAAGCAGTTAATGGCAAAACGCATCTGTTTATATGTGCTGTTCACAAGTAATATTCTTGAGCGATGTGAACGAGTGTTTTACTAATTCACAGAAGACCAACTGTCTGTTGCTTTGGTTGACGGAATAAATGACTCCTAAATAAACGGTAAAGCCAGGGATGCAGTATGTAATGAATGCCACAACGATATGGTAGCCAAACCATCTCATTTTGGGGGTTTTCAATTTTCACAATTTCTATAAGCTAACGTCTCTTTGTTCAATGGGTAAATAAGTCCACACTCATTGAGCAGAGCAGGCGGGGTGATATTGCCAATGTCACTCACTTTGTTGTCCACCTCCTTGTTCGTGCGACGATTGTTGTGACTGTTGACCAGCGTTTTGTCCCTTCTGTTCACCTTGTGGACGCCGTCCTTGTGCTTCACAATAACCTGATGGGGAACAAAGAACAAGCAGTGCTGAGTCAGTTCATACATGTTTGTACAATAAAGAGATAGAAAACAAGTGGGTGAGTGTTATCGGACTGTTCGGACAATCAACTCGTACAAACAATGAGGTGGACCTGAATTTACTCAACCACTCGAGCAGCAGTGGATTGCGTGTGAGCGTGGTTCGAAAGCATACGCAAACCTACGTAAAGTATGTTGTTGTGAATCTAATCCCACGTCGGTACATTTGCATCATCATAATATCGGCATATATCATGCTCGTGGACCTTCGCACTGCTTCTTATCATGGTTTTCGTAATCCGAGACTGGATTGTTTTCAGACGAAGCCGGCGTACTAGACTGCAATACAAAATCCTATGCTAAGAGTAAGGTATGGCAAGAACTTGATACTATCCCAGATAAAACCAAATGGATCATGTGCGAAAATTCACAGGGACACCTGAGTGCTCAGAGCACTCGACCACTCACCAAATTCTTCGATCAAGACCAGCATTAGAATGAGGATGGCCACCATGTATTTGAATGCATTTGTCCCACTCATTGTCGCGACTATGTGCTCGGATTGGCTAGATGCCCACGTGCTGGATGGCTTGTTGTGTGTGGTTCGAACGCGACTGCAGCATGAATTTGTTTGAGACCTGGGACTATTTATACCCACTAGATTCGAGTGGACAATCATACAGGTGGTCAAAGCATGGATGAGCCTAGGCTGAATCACAATGCTCCATGTTAACTTGTGTGGTCTTCGTCATTTCGACTGAACTGATGACCCACATTTAACTTCATGTGCGCCCCACTACAGAGGATATGCCGCTGTAAGTTTAATGGACTCAAACATCAGCACTCGCAGTGATAAATAGTTATTGCGAGCCTTGAAGTTTTTCTTGGTCTACACTCACGCAAGACTGGTTTTTCAACGATCATATGTCATGATCCGGTCTGTAATCTGTTTTCGAGACAGTTGTCAAATGCTCGGGTCTCTGAGAATTGATGATGTCGCTGGATTTCACTTACAGGTAAATATGTGATTTACTTGTGTTTGAGTTTGACCTTCTGCTCTGAAGTAAGTACACGAGGACTCGTGAGCCATTTTTAGGAGCTGACGAATTTCCGGTTTGAGCTGTATGTAAGTATATCGAAGGTGATGGTGAAGTTGTATTCAATTCTATATAATGCATTATATATTTAGGTTATACAAGGTGTGCGCTCGTGATTTTCGAGGATCGCTGAATTGCATCACGCCTGACAAGCAGTTGCTGATAAAATTCAAACAGTAGGTTTGAGGTCTCGATGGGAATGGGACAGAAAGAAAATGGCATTCATGGTCAAAACACATCTCTGTCACGAAGGTTAAATGCCATTAAAGTCAGGTCAAAAAATTCATACTTTCTGCGAAAATAGCCAAAAGAAAAGGGCCGCAGCTGGGAGAACCTCCGGTCCGAAAAGATCAACCACTGTAGTCAACCAGACGGTCCGACGACTCTGATTAGTCAATTGTAACGAACGCTCAGAACTCACCGCTGGCAATAAATAGAACCAATGGTAACCCGCTAATGATAAAAGGGGTACACGCTATTTTCTAATATGCTATCCGGTGCCATTTTGATTGTGCTCTTTTCTTTGACTCGAAACTTGGTGGTGCGATAGCGATCTCAGCAGACGCAAGTGCACAACAATCTCCGCTCAATTTATGCCACGGAACTGTTGATTTTGATCGATACCGAAAATGAGGCTCGTAATGATATAACAAAAGTTATGTCTGTGGTATCAGAATGAAACAACGGAAATCCATGCTCGGTGTTGGTTGATGCAGTGAATACTTGAGCTAACTGACGTTTTGAACAGTTTAGCTGCTCACTCTGTCGTGACTGAGACACGTCCTGCCAATCCTAGCGTTCGAACACCAGACTTGACCATTCCGCAAACATTTGTGTCTTTACAACGGCTTGGGGTTGGATATAAACTTACGCATCAGCATACATCAACCAATCTTCCCACAATAAAATGATTCAGTGTTTTTGTATTAAACAGAAGGCATATCATGTGCTGTTACGAGGAAATCGTTAATAAGCTTCCGGTGAGATATTATTCTCCGAAACCCTCTTCTTTGTTCGACTGCGAATCACTGATTCTTGTGAACCAGTTCATTACGTAATGTGTTTGATTTCGGTCACACACTTGACCA
>UZAN01046220.1:0-29849 GCA_900618425.1 Echinostoma caproni
AACAAAATTCTTATGAATGAATTTACTGATAAATCAGGCTCTATCCATGGGTCTCGAAAACCCAACCTATGGTAAACGTTTATATTTACCATCGTTCTGGCTCTATTCATTTCGGCAACTTACCTGATCGCTAAATATTTTGCACCAAAGATGCCTGGTGATATACAAAATGTGTATGCCCAACAGCCATCCGGAACAGTTATGACGTACATTTAACTATTTTTGATCCTTCCCATCCCTAGGGAAAATTCGGTAAACCGGGTGCCCCAGGTAGCCCAGGAGTTCCCGGTCGTCCCGGTGAAGATGGACTCCCTGGACCTCGAGGGCCACCAGGATATCCGGGAGCCAAGGGAGATAAAGGCTTACCGGGAAAAGTTGGTCCGAAAGGTGAAAAGGTCAGTATAACGATAAGCTTATGTATATTGTTTGTTGTCGCATGTTGTTTCTCGAAAGACAAACCACCTTTCTAGGAGTGTAGATTCTCCATATACAGAAATAATTGTTCTTCGACGAGATGATATATTGGAAGTAGCTTTCGGACCACGACATTGAAGCGGATTCTACGCTTATCTGATGGTCATCCAGTACCAGCGAATGATGATAACTTCTGATCTTCCATGCCTGAACAAAAATGGACAACAACCCTAAATTCCAATGTACAATCGTCTTGCTTTTCGGTCAATGTAGCCGACGTTATCTAGGCACCTGAAAAATAAAGTACTGGTGAGAGAAAATCAGGAAATAATCAACAATAAACAATGAGCTTCCTCACTTGGTTGGATTGGTTAGGGTCTCGTGATTTTGGTCATCGCTGCAACAAACCAGAAGTCCAGTGTTGAATCTCGCAACTGTAGTCCGTTATTACCATTCCAAGTGTGTCGGCAGGAAAACATTCATTGGCTACAAACTGATTGTGCAAATGATTGTCCGATAACGAAAAAGATTGTTATTGGTATCATGATTTTTATGAGTACTGTCATTGCTGCGACTAGTATGACGGAATTTAATAGATTTCGGTGAGCGAGAACAGCAAAAAGCAACAAAAGAACTTGAAGTATGTTGTCACATTAAGTAATTGGTATAAATTTACTTTGCACTCATTTGCAGGACAGAGTTAACGAACTAAAGCCGCAGAAGGATAATGGGGCTAGAAATACAAAATGTTCGTTTGAGAAAAATATTATTGCTAAAAGTTCTTTTCACTCCTCGACATGAAGCAAGCTGTTCACAGAAATAAGTCTAAATTGTTCTCAAATTTCAACAATTTATCTTCGAGATGTGATGATAAAATTGTATTGTAAATGTTTGCACTAACATGATATTCTACAAAGACGCTGAACGTGCATGTCACTTCCTGAAATCTGGTATTCCGTTCCAGGTGGATGATGGATTTTCGCAAACTGTGCTCTAAGTACGATCACCTCATACTCAAACAGAATGCAAAAATTATATTTTCCTACCCTATTTTTTACATTTGTGATCCAGGGTGCTAAGGGTGAAACCACGGATGTGGATGCCATGCCTGGTCCTGATGGTGACATGGGTCCCCCTGGGGCTCCAGGAGAACCTGGCGCTCCCGGTAAGTGACGAAATATATGGGTCTAATACTTTATACCAGTAAATTTACCGGCACACAAAAATGCTTCGCCTCTCCTGAACACATGTTCATGTCTAATGTTTGAAAATTGAAACGCTTCTAAGCTGTTTGAAAATTTCAGAATCGCAGATGGTGTTCTCGCCAGATTTCATTTCTACTGAAAGTAAGAATATAAAATATACTACTGACAAATTTGATAGTAGACAGTAATTCCACGATAAAATAGTGGTGTTAGCAAACCGCAGCTAACGATTAATATGCAGGCACAAATTTTACAAACCTGACATGCTTTCACGGATACTTCAAGGAGGAATCTTATATAAATCATCCAAAGTTACCTTGATTTCAAATTGATCTGAAATACGATAGCCGTATAAAGGGAATAGAATCCTTTCGTGTCTAGCATGTCCGTATATCGTAAGCATTTGAATCGCAGATGGACAGTTATGCCTTACAGTTCAGTACCCAATAGCAAGTATTTCACTGGAGAAAATTATCAGAAGAATATGGATGATAGCAATAAAACCGGTCAAATAATCGTTTTAATCATATTTTCATGATCATTTTTCTCCTGCTGCAGGTCAGTTCGGGCCAAAAGGTTTCCCCGGCGAACCGGGTCCGCGAGGTGAACCTGGTCCGAAAGGTCAACGGGGACCTGGTCACGGTGATGTGATTGTTGGAGAACCAGGGAGAAAAGGAGAAAAAGGTAAAGTTTTTATGATTAAATTCTCTTGATTAACCTCCATCTTTAAATTTTCCCTCATTGATTAGGCTGTTTTTCACACAATTAATTCTGGGCTAAAGCTCACAATAATACATATGAAAAGTAACAAAACGAGATCCACGGATGGAACGGATCTCACTGAAAAACTTGGGCGTCGTGCTCATGATTGTTGAGCAAATTAGCTTGTCTTAGCCACGAGGAATGAAAACCAACGCTTTTGTATTTTGGTTTTCATTCGAAGTGGCTAAGACAAGCTAATTTCCTCAATACATCTGAAAAGCTTGAAAAATGTAACTCGCTCAGAATTATCAATGAAATTTATATTGTTTATTTTTGAAGAAGCACTTTCAAAACAGCGATCTGAAGACACAAGCCATTATGTTCACGTATTACATGAAATAATTTTGGGCGTGAGACTTCATGGTTGCAGCTCGAGCGACTGTTCGTGGTGGTGGTCTCTTCTGTAAGTAAGTGATGTATATACTTTTACTCTATTAAGATACAGTGTGAATGAAAACTGTTTGAAAGCAGCTATTTATACTTTCAAACTGACCATCCAGAGCGTCATGTGGAACGGGTGTCATCCGACTGGCAACTGTTAAAGCCGAGGAGGTACGCCTGAGTGATCAATATTCAGAAATGCAGTGCTGCATAACACGTCCTGGTTCCAGTTCATTCACTTGTGTTGTCTAGTCATCACCAGAATATAATCATTAAAATGAAATATTAGAAATGGCAATATTGGTTGAGATTATTACCTCAGACACGCGGAACAGGTGAATGAACTGGAAACTGGTTTCGCGTTTCTTAAATCCTGTATTCATGACACAGACATAAATCGATTTCATCCGTCGCCGCTCACCATTGCACCGTATTCTAAATACCTAGGGTTTCTTTCACATACTTAAAAGCTGACCGGTTATTTCTGCACAGGTCTATCCGGTTTGGACGGTAAGCGCGGCAAACCCGGACAGCCTGGAACACCAGGACGTAAGGGTGAAAAAGGTTTTCCGGGACGGGAAGCAGTCGGAGCCAAGGGTGAAAAAGGAGCTCCCGGCTTTCCGGGACCAATGGGTGAACCAGGTAAGACATGAGACTTACTTATTACATCTGTGGTTGCTATTCCAGAAATATGAAATTATTTCTTTGTATAAATAGCGTCATATTTGAATGATTCATTAACAAGCATTGAGGGACAAAGTTGAAGTAACCTCAATAAAATCATGTGTAATCATTTATTTTACAAAACGATCAAGTTATATTCAATTAAAACAATTTATCTGTATAACAAGGTAGACGTGACTGCGGTGTGTTACTGGGTGGCTATATTAATAGTAATTTATATTTGTCGCCATGATTTCATTCCCTACGAAGGCGCCCTCTAAAGTTTTATCTGATTACACCTTGGATCATTAGGCGATCGAGGTCGAGCTGGTGTGCCTGGACCGGTTGGTGATCCTGGTGAACGCGGACCGCAAGTAGATGGACCACCAGGACCGAAAGGAGTGAAAGGCAAACCTGGCATTTCCGGTTTGCGAGGTCGTGAGGGTGATCCTGGACCAGTTGGTCCAAAAGGTGACTGTACTGTATGTCCAGATGGCCGACCTGGAATACCCGGGCCAAAAGGATTCCGTGGACCACCTGGTCCAGCGGGACTTCCTGGAATGGACGGATCTCCTGGACAAAAAGGTCTTGTTGGTGCCCAAGGTCGTGATGGACAGCCAGGTCCATCAGGAATACGAGTAGGTTCCACGACAGAAATAATGTGCTCAGGAATTATTCTTTTTTACTTGTCTTTCTTCCTCGATTAACTTAATTCACATAGTAACAGATGTAGTCCTCACATCACCCTGCATTACCGTGTTTGGGTTATGCTAGGCTTCGGTGAATTAAAACCTCCCAACTTGCCTAACACCACCGTCGTACTGTTTCTAATGCCTCCCATTGAACTATAACTTATGTGATCAAATCATGAAATATACCCATTGATTAAGAACACGATGTAGGCAAACATATATTCTCGATGAATTCATCTTCAAGCCTCTACAATCACATTTAGATGAAACAGTTTCAGTGGGGTTAAACAGAAAAGTAGATGAGTCATGAGCGTGGTAATGGGCCAAAGAAAAATCCAAATTGGTTCGCTTTTTGGATTACGTAACCAAATTGTACTGTGTTACGTCCTAGTCATGTGAACAACCGATTTTCTCTTCCTTTGGCTGGGGAAGTTGGAGAGCTTTGATCAATTTTCATTGTTCAGGGTTCATGCGTCGGATGCTAATCCACCCCCTCCTCCCCTCCCGCGGTAGCTACATTGCTAGGGGTGTGGTTAGACTCGGTAAATGATTGTAAATGCCGAACGCATTTTAACCAAGTGTCCCACTTCTACAACGCGATCCACTCCCATCTTGTGTGAGGCAGGGTGGATTGTGTTGTTTGATATGTTGACAGAACCGTCTTGTAGTTCGACCTACATAAGTTGCACCACAGGTTCACTCGAACTGATAGTCAGTCATAGATGAGGTCAGCATAGGCAGCTTAGTTTTTTTGTGGCATCGGACATTTGATGACGTAGAGAACCCATATCGCAGCTGAGCGGTATTAAAGATGGATTTCATTCTAGTGGATAAAACGCCATTGATCCTGTGATCAATCAGAAGGATCGATGTACTAACACTTTTAAATGACCCTGTACACATGATTGGAGATGAAATACCGATGCGGTGACCAAATGTTCCACCGAATTTAAAGCGAGCATCATCAGTTAAGTGCTGACGAAATCAAACAGTCGCCAGCGTGCCAGAGCAGACAATTATTATTAATTATTCGTTAAATCCCTTTCCCTTCCATGGCCGTGTGTCCGAAGTGCCCCCACCTAACATTTCAGTTGAATATTCACACTCCGCAAGGGAGTATCACCAATTATGCAATCAGTGTTAAAACATCTCCCTCCCAACCTCTGAACGTCCATTTTACACACACTAAAACCTTGATTTGACTGTCTCCCTCTACTATTTCCCTGAGTTATATAATGTGCTGTAATTGGCCGGTACATAAAGCACTGAAGCAAAGCTTGTTTACCACATCTCTGATTTCTAATGAGTGTATCGGATTTATTCACTCAATTATTATAACCCAGATCATCTATACCAGATGCATAATCTGATATTGTTTCAATAACCTGAAGCTCTGAACGTTCTTGGAGCATTGATGGTGACAGTCAATCAAAGCCAAAACGCAGTGTTAGATTACCTCATCATCACTTCATCCAAATACACGTACAGTGTTCATTTAGACAAAGGGACTAGGTTATTTTCGTTATTTATTTATTTTTCAAAACAATTTCCTTGATTCCCAATTGATACCGGGCAGTCAAAGGTTAGTTAGCGCAAGCTACCAAATCATTAAAGAAAGGAGAAGCCAATTTATACTCGGCGCACCCGATGTAAGATATTCATAAGGGAATCCGGATTATCAAACCGAGGGCAAAATGATTACCATTTTTTCTTTTGTTCGACAACTTTTGATTCATTGCTTTCAAACGCATCGCGATAGCACCCTATGAGAATTCAGTGCACTTGGTACTGAGTGGGTTATCGAAAATAATGCGGTAATTTATGAAAGCCAGATCTTGGTGATTCGAGCCACTAAGCGGAGGAGTATAATGTGAAAGTGTTGTGCCAATCCTCGTATTACGATGGTCCATCCAGAGGAAGAGTTAAGTGCACCACCCAGAGGTTCATGCACATAAATACACACACAGGAATGCATTGTCCATTGAAATCACTCATCCGAATTCTAAAAGTCAAGCCAACCCACAGACTCAAACGTTCGCGCGTACACACCCACTCCCATTTGAACTGGTTACTTGTTTTTCCAGGGCGAAAAAGGTGAACGCGGAACAGATGGTCCACGTGGCGAGAAAGGTGACCCCGGTCCAATCGAGTTTGTGAATGCCACAGTCCCAGAAGCCCCACGTGGTGATANTGGCGTTCCCGGTCGTGCAGGTATTGCCGGAGAACCCGGACCGAAAGGCTTCCCTGGACCAAAAGGACAGACAGGACCAATGGGACCCAAAGTGAGTGTTTTTATGTTGATCATTCCCGCTTCCTTAGTTACTTCAGACTTGAATTATGCGCCCCGAAGAGGAATGTGAAACCGGAATTCGGCTCTCCTTAGCCAATGCTTCAGCACTTGATTGAGTATATATGGAAGCCACATTTGTTATACGACTGTTGGATTAAGCGAAAAATGTTCAAGTGTACGAGATTTTAAATGAGGGATCATTTGTCAGCGAAAGATTATTCCTCTGGACAAGGAGAGCTAATATAAAGTCAAAATAGTGTAGAAAGTTACTCAGACATCACATCATTAGTACGACTGACTCCATCCTTACAATACGTAACTAACTGTCCATGTCGGTGTAAAATCCAACGTCAGTGATGGCTTTAATATGAATTTGCAAACGATAACCAATGGGTAACTTACAAAGCTGAAGCTTACTGGATCCGGTGCAGTATCTTTATCCACTGAATTCCGATGATAGTACAAATGAAATGATAAAAAAATAATTGAAAACGACGTTCATTCATGTGTTGCACAGTCAGATGTTTTTATGCTTCATCGAGCCACAACATTGACCACTCTATCTTAGTTCGATCATCTGACTGCATCCGTCAATCCTGTCAACAATTTAAATTCAGTATTAAATAATCCCACCACAACGGTGGCATTTACGTCGGTAGTACCCTGATAAGATTTTCATTTTTCTGGAACATGTCGTGAATATAAGTGAAAAATTTTCATGACAATTTCTAATCCGTCTCTGTGATTGAACTGATCATTTAGGCAGATTTTATCCAAATACTAACCACTAAGTCAATAGGTTTTAATAACCATTTTCTTCAAACCAACCTGTTTGTGTTATTATTTCACTGATGGTTGCTGCTACTAGGGTGAACCTGGTCCAATGGGACTGCCTGGTTTCAGTGGGACTGCTGGAACTCCGGGCAGACGTGGTGAACCCGGTCCACCTGGTCAAGTGTTCCGAGCACGCAAAGGTGCACCTGGCGCGCCTGGTCGTGATGGTCTCCCTGGTGAAAAGGGCGAACCTGGACTGCCAGGTGAGTTGCACACGTGAACACAATGCGGATTAAAATGTGCCATGAAAGATACAGATGCAAACCAAAGACATACAGAGTGCTCCCGTCCGAATGAAAAAACTCACTAGTTCAAATTTGAAAACTGCAATTTGCAATACAGTCTTCATCTTAACTATTCCATTAGTTTGGGCCATGTAACTGTGCAGTGAAAAGGAGAGTTTCCTTTCGTGGGTTGTACTAAAGTATAAATCCAACCGTTAAACTAAAACTAAAACCCGTTCACTAATTGACCGAAATGTATGTTTAATTTCGCATTTCGATAATTCTTCTTCTGCTATCAAACAACGGTTAGAACCAACAACCAGCGATCAGTTTCAACAGGTTCACTGAGTTCAGTCGATCTGATGGAGCGAATCCTGAAGTAACACATGATAGTCTGCAAACTGATTACCACAACCCAAATTCCTCCGTGTGTCTAGTTCTAAGCACTAGAAGTTAGGCGACGAAATTAGTAGGGCCGAAACTCGTCCCAGTACGATAGCATGTGAGCATGTGGACAGGTGACAAGCGATGCGCATTATTCCACTGCTTTGTATGGTGAAGATGGCAACCTAATGCTTTGAACTTGTGGCGAATTCATTACATTTTTGACCTAAAAAGTATAGCGAATTCCGTCTGGGTATCATGCGTTGCTTAAGTATTTCCAGATGTCATCGGAGTAAGCTTGAGTAGGTAACATGTTTGAGTTACACTAGTATCGTTTCTCTTTGTTTTCACCGGCAGCAAAACTCTTTCCTGAAACTGTAATTATATTTATATATCTAGAACATTTATTGCGTAAGAAGTAAAATAACTTGAATATCTTACAAATCACGGCCAGAACAATTTCGAATCGCACTCATTTAGGCCCAATTTGAATAAATTTCCCACCATTTTTGGACCAAAGGCAGTGGGGTAGATTCCGATATTATCTGATTTCAACTTCAGTTAATTTCGACAATTCTATCTTAGAAGTTTTCATACTAGGGCATAACTTTCTACAACATTTTACAGTGGTTATTCCACTGACTGACAATGTGTGAAAAGGATTTTGTGAAATGGTTCCAAATCCGCCAGTCATCACAGAATGTCCAAGTTTCAAAATACGAAAGCAATTAAACAACTTTTACTACCTTCACTGACCTGGAAATCTACCTATCGTACTCACTCGCAGAAGCTCTGGTAAACACCACTAGGGATGCGTCATCAAACTCATTACCTCATTCTTTCTGTGGCGTGTCATACATTGTAATTGCCACCAACGTTTTGTGGTTTAGAACTGGACATACCAAACATTGAAACTGGCAGATTTTGGGCTTGTTGTAGGCTTACATCCTGCCTGGTTGGACGGCGTAGGATTTTAATTTAACATTGGTATTACTCTAGATCATCTTTAGAGCTTCAGCACAACCTACTTTGTGTCGTTCTACACCAAACACAGCATTCTCTTAAGTTAAATAAAGTGAGTATCCAACGGTTGACCCTATGAAGGCATTTCAATAATTTTGAAACGTTTTTATTCAAATGTAGTTGTTTTTCATTTGTGGCAATTAATTACAGTCTTCTTGTCACTACGTATAAATAATCACTTAGCAATGCCACAAAATTTCCTTATCCGCACAACCTTTCCGCATTTCGAAATTTTCCATTGCAATATCACTGACAATGTGCAACTCAGGCATGGACAACGTGGTGGATCAAATTTTTGAATACATCAAGGGTGAACGCGGTCCAAAAGGATTGCCCGGTGAAAAAGGACTTTCTGGATTCCCCGGAGAACAAGGTAATGTACATATATCGTGTTTCACCATGAGCTATCTCGAGAGTTTCTACTTTAATAATGAGTTTCATCCTCCATCGACTTGTAAGCAAATGAATAAATTCGTAAGCAAACTCAAACACCTACACTTCGGAAATAGGATTATTTTTAAACAATACACGCTCAAAATGTGACAGTCTATCAGCGATATCTATTACAGTCTTCGGTAACCATCAATCGTTGCGTCCATCCTTTTGTGGCTAGTGTGCAAGATGTTGCTATGTTGAAAATAGCAAAAAATGAAGAAGTAATTGGACGAAATTGCTGAATCGATATCATATATTATACTGACTAGACCATAGATATATTCATATGGGTTCGGGTGAATTGCATAGATAGAGGACGATTCATTATGCAACGTGATTGTGTTACAAATATCAATGAAAAACCTTAAGGGCACCGATGTTACATTCCTGTTAAGAATCATCATCATGGTTTCTCCATTGAGTTTATGTGGGCTCGAAACTGGACGTGTAGTGTAGTACGTCCCACATGTGACTACCAGGTTACTTTAGTTGGATTTAACGATTGGTTTCACGTCAATACTACGAAATATAGAGCATGGATTAAACGCCTATGTAGAACTTTGGTAGGCTTTTGCAATTGTTCTTAGCTTTCATACTAATCCAGAATTGGGTCACTTTACATCAGATGGTTCTTCGTCACCTTTTTTTAATCAACGATTACTTTTTAGAGGATTATCTAATTCGTTACGTTCAATCGGTTCCTTCCTCGTCCTCCTCCGCATACTTTTCTCAGGTCGCGAGGGTGAGAAAGGTTTGGCTGGTATTCCTGGCAAGCAAGGGAAACCAGGGATGCCAGGTCCTGCTGGACCAGCTGGTGAAATCGGAGACAAAGGACTTCCAGGACCGAAGGGTCTAAAGGGTCGACCTGGACCACCCGGAACTATGGGTCGCAAAGGTTCTCCTGGACCAGACGGTATGAAGGGCTATCCTGGCCTGCCGGGTGATATGGGTGAACGCGGTCGTCCTGGTATTCCGGGAAGTTCAGGTAAAGGACATGCGGGTGAACCTGGAGACCCTGGTCTTCCGGGATCCATGGGTCCGAAGGGTCTTCCAGGTCGTTTGGGAGAAAAAGGTGAGCAAGGACCAGCAGGCATACCCGGAATCACCGGCCCTAAGGGAGAAATGGGAGATCGTGGGCCAAAAGGTGATCCCGGCGAACCGGGTGAAATCTTACAAGGCCGAAAGGGTGAGAAGGGAATGCGAGGTGATCCGGGTATCCCCGGTCCAGACGGAGCTAAAGGTGAACCAGGTGCGAACGTGGTTCCCGGTGCAGAACTCAAGGGTTCTCAGGGTCCACCTGGTCCAATGGGTCCAGAGGGTCCAACCGGTGTCCCTGGACCTCAAGGTAAACCTGGTTTGATCGGACCTCCAGGTCGACCCGGAGCGCATGGGAATAAAGGTGAACGCGGAGATGCCGGTAGCCCAGGATTGCCAGGTCCTAAAGGAATGATGGGACCAAAAGGTGATGATGGATTGGAAGGCCCGCGTGGTCCTTCTGGTGATGATGGTCCTCGAGGCGCTCCAGGACCGAAAGGATTACCAGGTCTTCCTGGTGCTGCCGGTCCGAAAGGTTTCCCTGGTCAACCTGGAAAAGATGGCACCGGTATCAAGGGTGCAAAGGGTCTTCCAGGGCCAAAAGGTAAGCGACTGATAAGTTGTTGTGACATTATAATGTAAAATGCAGCGCTCTTACAACAGTGGTCAATTAAAATAAATAGCTGCCTATCACAATTACAATTTTCTCATACTTCTTCTTTCACAATTTGTTCGGAATCCAGCTCATCAAGTTATGTGCATTATTTTGTACGTCAGTGTGCTCTGGATAAATCGTTTTCATAACATCCACTCAGTTTATTATGGTCAACAGATCACCTTTGAAAATCGCTATTTGTAGACGGTCACAATGGCATCCAACTGAATTGAAATTAACGGTGGAAAACGAATATTTTCCTCATTTCGAATAATGCCGTTCCAGATCATCTACATGGCACATCGATGCCGAGTTTTGAGCACTTGACAAGATTAACGGCCGCTTGACTAACGCGTGAGCTGGAGAAAGTCAATCTAGGATGGCAATTGGGTTGATTTGACTCCATAAACCCCTCCCCTAGTATTGTGATGGGGGTTCCCTCAACCCAAATGCAATCTTAAACAAACATTCAACCCTCCATTCAACCATTAAACTAGTCAATGACTTACTAATTTACAGTTGATCTGTAAAAGCATAGCTGAGTTTTCGAAAACAAATGTTCACTTTCCATCAGTTGTTATTGTGATGAAAACTGCAATGAAACAAATAGCCAGAATGAAAGGTTCTATTTGGCTTTCTCGCCTTATCTGCTTAGGTGTGCGTAGCTTCCACTTGAGTGAACTAAACTAATTCTGTCCACGCCAATTGTTTTCCTCCATTTCAATAATTTCCACCGTTTGTCCAACTCAGGTGTCAAAGGTCAACCTGGTGTGCCAGGTGACGATGGTCTACCTGGTCCTAAAGGTTTGCCCGGAATACCAGGTGTCGGTCACAAAGGTGCCAAAGGAGAGAAGGGTGTGAAGGGACAAGCTTCTCCACCCGGTGAAAAGGGTAAACCCGGTCTGGACGGTCCAGTCGGTGAGCGCGGTGATCCTGGTCTGCCTGGTCCACTCGGCGAGAAGGGTGAACCTGGTCTTCCTGGATCGTTTGGTCGACCTGGACGTAATGGAGTGGCTGGTGAACCCGGGGAACCCGGGCCACGAGGACCAACTGGATTGCCCGGTCCTACGGTGAGATAAAATCTAATATTTGTTCTGTAATACCCTTGTTTTCGTTAATAATATTCGTCATTTGGGAATAAATATGCAAAATTTTAGGAATACGCTTGGATGACAGCTTTGGAATGAAGCAGTTCACTTCAACTAATTCGAATTACAGCACAGAGAGAGAAGACAAGTTGTGTTTAATCTCAGAGAATTCACTTCACAAATGAACTAGAGGATGCATGTACTGACCCCTGCGTTTACTTATTTTTACCGTGCAAGAATAGATTTATTTTCAAATAAAACAGATATTAAACAATATCTGAATGACATCCTTACTGATATAAACACAATATAAAGGTGAGAGAACAGCTCCAAGAAAGCTTGACGACTAACATATGTGTATTCTTCAAGTGATGCATTTTTTATCACAGATTGTTGTTTATAACCTCGAAAAATGTTTGTTGTCTTCACAGGACAATCTAGTATATCTAGTGAATTAATTAACACCATTAAATTTTCTTTTGGTAACATATTGATTCATGTGATCGAATGCAACTGCTGGATTCTGTTTGGTTTAGGGAGAAAAGGGTGAACAAGGTTTGCCAGGGACCAGTGATCGCGTCCCCGAGATGGGACCCAAAGGTGAGCGAGGTGAACCGGGACCTCAAGGTCCTCCCGGTCCGAAGGGTGCTCTTGGACAAAAGGGTGAGACTGGAGGCATAGGGTCTCCTGGTGTTCCTGGACGACCAGGCGAACCGGGCCCCATGGGACCAAACGGTATTAAGGGCCAACGCGGACCAGAAGGGCCTCGTGGACCACCGGGACCAAGCGGAGTTAAAGGAATGAAGGGAGTTTTGGGACCGAAAGGATTCCAAGGCCCAGAAGGTGAGCTAAAACTGAGGACGCAATATGATGTGACGACCACTTGTTTTGTATCTAAGTAATTTGTAGCACAATGAGCTGGGCATGATCATACACCTGTTGTTAAAAATTGAGCATACGTATGTATTACTGTCCTATTTAATTAGAAAAGTGCAACGCGGTAGGGGGGGATGCTTGAGTAGACTTCACCGAGAAACAATGGAGTGGAAGACTCAATTGTGTGATGGCAATAGATGGCTTGCCTCGGCACTGCACCGTTCTGTCAGACACCCGATTGTTTTCTGGTGAGGTCGTCTAATGCATCTCCCCCCCCCCACCGCGTTACACTAATCGAACCGACTGCAAGAGACATTGTTCAACTTCACTTGGTAGTTTATTCCTATGTAAATGTGACTGTTGTAGCTTTAGCAACAGATCACTAAAAACACATGTTCGGGTACAATTGGTATTCTGATTACAATATGATGGGCTCATTGAGGGAAAAATTGTACATAGAAAGTCAAGAAGGAGGGAGCGGTCAAACGAAAGACTTTCATTTGATGGTGCTGATGATGATGTTGCTGCTACTGATGATGATGATGTAAAGTAACTACCCAGATCATCTTCTCCACCAAACGAATCCCAAATACTAGTATTTATTTTGAGCAAGCTTCAGTGTTTATTAAGTTTTCTACAAAATATACTACTATTTCTCCTTATTTGGAAAATTTTATGAAATATTAGAAATTTTCGCTCAGCTATCATCGGTAATTGATGAGGAAAATATAAAACTATCCAAGCTACTGTTTATTAAACATTTAAAAATCCGATAGACACAAATGTTCATGAGTCCATACTTCAATATTTACAAAACCCATAGATTTCACATCGATAAATGCTTTAATAAAATGGCAACGCAATTTCCAACCCCATACACGTTGAATAATTCCATATTCCAGGTAATAAAACAGTTCCGATATATGATTTTGTTCGTTACAGTCAGGATGATGAGTATTTAAATCTTCAATCAGGAAATGTGGTTGGCAAGACTAACGGGATAGGTTAGGGAAAATAGACAGGTGAGCCCTAGTTCCCGAGACCAGTAAGTTGTTCCGATCTCCACTGGAGGATTTGGACAAACAGATGAAGGGGATCGAATTAAGTGCTTGGGAATCAGGTAAAGGAATCTCTACAAAGTAATGCGTATTCTTTTACAAATTTTGAGCTCAGTAAGTACAAAATATATCGTACACACCAGCGTAAAGTGCGTGAGTCACCTAGGAATTACAATAAAACAAAACTCGTCATCACATATCCTGCGTCGCAAAATCACACGAAACCAACATGTTTCTGAGTTGTTACCAAAATCTGAAGGACAGCAAAAAATCAACCTTGTTCGGTTTTTCACGAAAATATTACCACTGAACATTGTGCAACGACCAGTAGACGAAAGCAAGCTGATGAGGTGCTCGAAAGTCGAGTAGTAAACAGGCTTGCGTGTCTCTTTTGAAGCTTCCGGGTTTGATCCTAATTGGCTCTGCGTATTCGCATTGTCGGCGATGAGCAGCAAAGTTGTCACCCTTGTACTTTTGGCGCTTTCGGCTTCGTTTTGGTTGTTCCATACAAGAAAATCTCGATCCCAAGTAAAAATGAAAACCGAAAAACATTTTTGTCTAATTAGAAATTCGTCACCGACTAATGAACCAAATTATCCCTCATTTACTTCACAGTTTTAAACACGCTCGGATTAACTTGTCATTAATGTTCAATTAGTTTTAGAACTATTTCACCACTTGAAACTGGAACAAACGTCCGTGAGAAAAAGTTATTTTCTAATTTTTTTACGGGTGATAGAGAACTTATGGAAAATGCATTATGACAATCCGTTATATGTACTGTAGACAAACGATTCACTCTACAATTTCAATGGAAGTTTACTTTAAGTGTGCCATTCACCAATCCGCACTGTACAATTTTTGTGGTTGATGGTGAGAAATAGGTTCAGATTTATATTATGCGACCATCAACAATGCCCTATTGTGCTTTGATTTTGGTTACTGTCCTTTGGTTACCTGAAACAATTAAGTAATAGATGGAAGATGTGAATGCTGGAGCCTTCTGTATTCTTGCCAACACTTCCCTGTGCGTCCGCTCGGTGATAGGTAGCCACTCGGATTGGAAAAACTGATGTTATTTTGCTGGTTGTCATTTTATCATTATCTAGGACCAAGTGGAGATCGAGGTGAGACAGGAGACCGGGGTCAATCTGTTCAGTCACCGATGGGTGCCAAAGGTGAACGTGGTCCGGTCGGCCCTATGGGACCGAAAGGACAGAAGGGTGTGGCAGGTGAACCTGGATTGCGTGGCCCACCAGGTCCTCCGGGTGAGCAAGGACCAGAAGTGAGCGGCCCACCGGGTCCGAAAGGTTCTGCCGGCCCACCTGGACGACCAGGAATCCCTGGACCGAAAGGCGAAAAGGGAATGAAGGGAGCCTATCCAGATCGACCAGGACTGAAAGGCATGCCTGGACGTGATGGTCCACCTGGATACAAGGGTGAACGTGGTCCGAAGGGAATGTCCGGTCCCATGGGTCCGAAGGTATGCATTTGTTTGAATACGGTTCACATGTAAATACCTTATTCAAAGCTATGAAAATGAAGAAAAACAGTGTTTGAAAGTTAGGATATCCATTTACTATACCATTGATCATATTTTCCTCGGAATTATATTCAAAGTTATACTGATTGAATATTTTAAAGAGAACCCTGGGTACCGCTATGAGCGTACCAGCCTATGGAGTCTATAACATTTTGTGTGGAGCTGTTTGCAATGATACATCCTGGTTTTTACAAATAATGGTTGATAAATCTTGAAAACATTCATAAAGCATCATTTATGACGGTGAACTCGCCATCCGACTCAAAGTGGTTCTCCATCAAAGGAATCAATAGGAATGTTAATGGATAATTTATACTTCCTGGGGGGGGGGGAACAAACTGTCAAACCATTTTCGGTGAAATATCATGCAAAGCAGGGGAAACTACCTTGTCCACATTTTACAGTCCACAAACTCTGCGTCAACATCCAATTGAAACGCGTCACTTCCTGAATACATCGAATGAACCGTTCACAGGGTCATTGGATAATTTACTGCTTACACAAGATTATCACATCGAACATCTGAACCGGTCAGACGGAAATATAGGATATCGAGAATATCACCTGAGATTGTAGTCACACATTCTGTGCACAAGTGGTTAATTCACTTGCAAGAAGAATTAGAAATGTGTGAAAAAGAGTATGTCACCTTCGTATATAAGGTAATTTTTCGTGTATACACCCAAGCAAAAAACTGTCACTATCCATCAGATGAGAAGTTCACACGATTCCTCAGTCACCTGTCCGCAAACTTTATGTAAGCAGTAAAACTTTATAAAATCTACTAAAGTCTGTGAGTGATGCACTTCTCGAACACTTTTTTCCGTCCCAAATCACAAAAGGGTAATGCTGGAATTCCGGGCGAAAGGGGTTCAACCGGACCGAAAGGTTTGCCTGGACGACCCGGATCTCCAGGTATGAAAGGTCAAACGGGAGAACAAGGTCCAATGGGTCCTAAGGGTTTCCCTGGATTGAAAGGAGAACAGGGTGCACCTGGTATCATGGGTCCAAAAGGCGACAGTGCAATTGCGCAACCGGGTGAGAAAGGAGACAAAGGTTTTGCTGGACCTCCCGGCGAGCCCGGACAGACTGGTCGTCCAGGTTATGAAGGAGCACCTGGTCAACAGGGACCACGAGGTGAACCAGGTGATATGGGTGAACCGGCATTGCCAGGACCAAAAGGCTATCCTGGACAACCGGGTGAGAAAGGGTATGCTGGACCAGAAGGACCTAAAGGCGATGCTGGTCCACAAGGTGAACCAGGAGTTGAAGGCGGTATTGGAGAAACCCGTGGAAACACCGGTCATCTTTTCACCGTGTAAGTTGATATCATTCTTCATGTATTTGCTTTGATCTAGCAAGAGTGCTATAAAAGTTTCGTTTTACACTTGGATTTTATTGATTTATGAGCATGTTTTCAATGCATCATAAAGATCGAGAAATGTGAGGAGGTGGATTTGGTCTTAGGATCTGATTTGGGATTCGAAATTCTCAAATGGTTTTGTTCAATAATCCAATCATCGAGAGCGCTCGGGATGTGTGGGGTCCATGGGAGCACATGTTTGATCACAGAGTACCTTTAGGCACCATCCCTCAATAATTGGCAACACAAAAACAAAATACTTTTCTATCTCATTAATTATCAATGCAAAAGCATGTAACCAACTTATGTGGACGTATTTTGGAAACCGTTAATCTAAGGCATCATCACTGTGCGTTCTCTCAAACATTCATTACAATAACATTCTGTACAAAAGATTCATAACTATCAATCCCCGTTATGCTTTCATGAATCCATTTTATCCCACAATCTAATCAATACAGCCACAGTCAGACCACACGAATTCCATCGTGCCCTTCATCGACACGCAAATTGTGGGAAGGATATTCATTCCTCAGCATGACTGGGTCAGAACGGGCTCATGTGAATGATTTGGCCAGCCCCGGATCGTGTTTGCAATTGTTCAATCCGATTCCATTCATGTTTTGTGAAAAACAGGAGAACTGTTACTATGCGCAACGGAACGATCGAAGCTACTGGCTAAGCACCGAGGAGGAACCGATGATGTGGAACCCCGTGCCAGCAAACGAAACACAACGACACATCAGCCGATGTGTTGTCTGTGAAGCACCAAGCAAGGTATCGTCAAACGAGCTTTGGTTTTATTATTATTATATTGATAAAATTAGCTACCATTGAACTAAGTCACTTAGTAATAGATGTCAAGTACTGGTTCGGAGCTTTTTTCATAATTAGTATTGTTCTTCCCAGCCTAAAATGGGATATTAGCAAAGCGACTAGGCTAGAAAAGAAAATCCTTCCTTCGTTGACTCACCTAAATTAACACTTCACATGGAGTAACTAATCATCGAAAGTGAAAGTGAAAACTTGAAGCGATTCAGATACTTATGTGCGCGCTTCGATCAAAACTGCCAGGATATTGGCCGATGATCGTGAGATCTGCATGCACGAACTTCAAGACTTCCGCATAGCATTGCCAATTAGTTTCTCTTCCCTTGTGTTTCATTTAAAAGCTGTATGCTTTCCACGCACAAACGCTGGAGATTCCAAAATGTCCCGACGGTTGGTCTACGCTGTGGCCAGGAAGCAGTTTCCTCATGGTACGTTCAATGCTGGTTTGCGTTTTTTTTTCAACCATGACGAAATACTCTGTATGTATAGCAGGTCTAGATTTGAAAGTGATTTATTATTGTAGTAATTGAAATATTAACAAGTTCTGAATAGGATGAACTCGGACACCGATTAAAAACTCACAGTTCATTCTATTTAGAAAAGCAAGAAAATAGATATTACAAGGGTCAGTCTCAGTTTACTGTCCAAAGGGTGTTGGTATGGTCCATTTATTAGCGTTCTAGCATTCAGTCAATCAAATGTCATATGCTTCGGCTCACCATGTTGGTTGGATTCTGTCTCCAGGTTGACTGTCTGGAGGTGATATCGCGTTGCTTACTCCTTGTCACCTTGTCTCAATGAACAATCACAAGCATTTATTTCGCATGTAAGGAACACCGTTTTGTTACGAATTCCTATATACCGAAAACTATTTAACGGTTGAGTCAAACCTGGACGGTTCCTCACGCTAACCGCTTGAAACTCTGCTCACTAGACGAGTTATACACATAGTTCCTTAGTTCCTCTTTAAACTATCCACATGTCTTTTGAAAGCAGAGTAAGTAATATTAACCGCAAACAGTCTCCATGCTTACACTAAAATCCTGGAATGAATAGCTTTTCATGAAGAACATTACTTGCCCTCATTACCATGCTTATAAATAGATTTGTATCTGATGCCTAGAACTGTAAAATAATGGCCCATTGAAGAATATTCGAATGTCAAGAAGGAACTCAATAGATAACTTTTCAACATTTGAGAATTTTAGTCATCCTAGGAGCCACATCCGACTCGGCTAACGGGGACGAATATCCGTCACTTTGCTTTCGACGTCCGATTCCCTAACCAACTATTAGATAGCCGCAACCTACAACTATCGAGAAAATTTATTCGGGAGAAAAATCCATCTTGTGTAATTAAGGAATCATTTTTCACTCTGATCAAAGCCCGTAGTTGCCTGTCTACACCCTCCTATGTTGAATCGAGTGGAGCACATTTGTTTCTGGTGAGACAATGTAGTATTTGAATATTCATTATTATTGTTCGTTATCCAAATTCGTTACGGGGAAACTATGCTTCCACTCACAATCTGGTATTTTCGGAATTATTGATAGTTTTGAACTGTTCACTGTGATAAAATATGGGTCTTCAGATCAAACAATGCTTCCTTTATCTCTTGCCTAACCATTTAGAACACAGGATACGGGGCTCAAGGTGGAGGACAACAGTTAGCCTCACCCGGCAGTTGTATTCCACACTTCCGATCGCACATGTTTATTGAATGTACAGCCAAAGGTCTGTGCGGTTTCTTCGAGGAACACAAGAATTTCTGGCTTCGAGTGATGCCCAGCTCGATGGATGAGCACATGTTCGGAATGGTTCCGGGTACGGTGATCAAAGTTCGAAGCAGTCCGGATTCGGTGAGCAAATGTGTGGTCTGTATGCGAACGCAGCCGATGACCACCCTGTTCTATTTGACCTAAGCTCCGATCGTCGTCGGTCAAATCCAGACCCGAACCAACCCCTTTCCCGTTTCTCGATAAACCTTATGTATAAGTATAACAAGGATTGAGTAATGTGCGCATGTGTGTATACACCATACAGCCTGGCAATCTGTACAGTCAGGATTGAGGCGGATCACACATAAAACACAATCGCATGGGTCAAACAATTTGTGGAATTGAAAGTGACTACTATTTTTCTGTTTCCATTCGTTGATCCTTTAACTCGTTCTTATATGAAACAATCTGTCTCCTATCAAGGACTGTGTTTGAGTTTTGGTCCATCAAGGGACCCATAAACTGATGTGAACTCCTGTGGTAGGATATTTTATTTAGTGTGACAACATCTCAAATAGTGTTTATATATGTCAAAGTCCAACTTGACGGCAATCTAAATAGCACTTATACTTCTAAAAGAATACCAATCGAGTAATGCTAATCAGATTACAGAGTATGAAAAAAATTAAACACGGCTTCAAGTGCCTTGTTTTTGTCTTCTGCCTTATGTTTCTTTCTTTTTCTTCATTCATAAAGTTGTATCACGACTCTGCCTGAGCTTTCAAAAGCATTGAAATTCCAATGTGTATTGGCAATTTTATTGGTATCATATGGACCAGTGAAGATTCTTCATACCGCTTGTTGATCCGCTTTGATTTTCATCGCATTCTGCCCTAAACTGCCGATCTTTTCAATTTGTCACATCGTGGATCTTCAGCTGAGAGGTTTTTAATTTATTTTCCTCTTGTTTCTCTTCAATTCCTGAGAAGAGGTGATTGTAAGAAAAAAACTGCGCATCACTGAGGATGAGCGCGATTCCGGATAGCCTACTACTAGATTGTCTGTATTTCTGCTGGTTTAAGTTGGGTTCTTTTAGAAAATCCAAGTTGTGTTCTAATTTTGAAAAGTTCAGTGACCTCGGTGGCATTCGAACCCACGCATAGACGCCGCCTACGCTTTTGAACAGCGCACGCACGCACAAGCCGAGCTATGAGACCGCCCCGGTAGCACTGATGTTTTCACATTTAGATCACCCATCCAACTTACATAGGCCTATGAACTGTTTATTGCTGTTCATAGCGAGAAACGTCTCCCCAACTGTCAATACCGATCGCGCGTAAAGAACCAATCAAATGCCATCAACAAGTGATAGAACAGCATCAGGTCATTGCGGTTTTCCAGTGATTCTCGGATCGCGCCTGAGATTTCGACGAACAAATCCCTAAATCACATGAGGTAAATGAGGTAGATTCCTAGTTTGGGGTCATGCTGACCTAGATTTTAAAATAGTATTCATAAACAGTAAGGTATTTATCAAAGCACAAAATTATCATTTCATCCTCTGGTGAACAGGCAATTTTACCGAAGGCTAAAACGATTGAACCGAACGAACACAGACTCACAAAATGCAAGTTATCCGTGACGGTGTGCAGACAACCAGCGTTTGTTGACATCACACCATACACTTGCGGTATACATCAGTGTTCAAATGGAGGTATGAATCTAAAGGCAAGAAGATCTCATTTGTTAGAAAATCAACCTTGATGCTGTTTGTACATCAGATGACGTTAAACTCCTACCATGAAACAGAGTTTTAACCTAGACGATGTTGATGACATTCCCTTGATGAATGAAGACACAGATCATTCAAACCGCTTCAAATCAACTGGCGATCGATATTTCCGGACAATGAATTATACTGTATGTAACATAATCGTACGAAACCTACCTTTAATTGCACTAAACATATCTGGTAATCAGCTAGAGATTGTCAAAAGTTTTAAATAACTCAAGAACCTGATAATAACCGGAGGTAGTGTTTGGAAGGGGTTAGACCAAATCGCGATGAGAATAAACGGCTTTCACCAACATAAGTGTATCTCCGCAGTTCCTAGTTCTTCGCGTTACCGATGCGAAACTTTCGCGTTGGGGGATGCTGACTGAATTTCTGTACTGATCCAGCGATGTCACGGAAACATTGCTCAAGCCATGTGGGAAAATCTCATGAGCGATGACGAGGTCTATCGTCATGTGTTGAAAGTTATTCTCTATGATTGTAAATCGTTTTCTACCACATTCTCTAGCTCGGTTATGTTTTACATGTGCATTCCCATCGTCTGATTTTCCCAACCTGATGCAAGAGATGAGTTGGCAGTAGGACTGTGGATTAACGTATAGGCAAGCAGAAGTTAGCTGCCCGAAATCATGGTTAAAGAATGAGCGCTTTGGATTTTCTTTAGTGAGAAAAGCCGAGAGATGTTCCTGAACGAGTATTCAGTGGTGATAATACTGTATGACCTGTTTAAAACCCTTACACTGTGATAAACGCTAAAAAACCATGGGTTGTTAACACAAAATAATTTTTTTGCCTCTGAACCATTTTTTCTCACAGCTCATCATTTTTGATCAAGTTACCATTCTTATTTTTCCCCGCTGTTGCGTTGGTATTATCATCTGTGCACAATGAAACTCAGTGGTGATCACTGAAAAACAAACAACGCATGCAAAGTGAATAACAGCATGCGCGATGAACGGGGAGTAGGTTTGTTTCAAAAGTGAAACAATTCTATGCACTACGATAGGTAAACGAAGAGCACACTGTACAAACACCTCTGGCCAAGCATTCTGAGCTGATGAGAAATGACAAAAAGAACACCACTGTTCTCACTTCCGTGCTATGCCTTTCGAATCTTACAACTGACGATTTTGCGGGCTCCATCCTATCCGCATCAAACTAAGCAAACCTTGATAGTCGAAGATCTCAGGACAATGAATGTCTTCCGCGCACAAACTGAGAATTTCGTAATCGTAAAGCAAAACCAACAGTGGCACAGTATACGCATCGCTTCTTTTCCAAAGAAAGGCTACAATGACAGAAAATGTGTTTATCTTGCGTCCACTCCTGGATGTGTTTCTGGTTACCTAAATGCTAATGTAGGAGAAGCAATCCATTATATTCAAGTCCTGATTATGAAGCCCCCGGACAAAGGTAGACAACACCCAGTCTTGCGGTACCAATTTGCACTTGGAAGGTGCGAAGCCAATATCGAACAAAGTAGTAGAACATTTTAGTCTGCCAAGTGAACTTTGAGCATTTTCCGTAAATTTGCGTAGGCAGACGTGACCGACGTGTTCCAAATCATATAACGTTTCTCCGGCTGTTCATTTAATACCAACGTTCCCGAAACCACTTGGGACGTCCCCCCTCCCATTCATCCTACGCAGAAATTGAACGGGACCAGTGAAATAAGATAACCGTGGAGAACACCGCCGCCAATTTTGAAAGCACTGTGTAGTTGGAATTAAATTCTCACTCAACCAGAATTCTGCTAGTTGACACTGTGCTTGTTTTCGAAGTTGGGGGTTTGTACGTAATTCTTATACTTGTACTCCTGATGTGAATTAAGCACCGTAAAATTCATTTGCATCTCACGGAGTCACTATGACACAAGCCAGCCTAGAAGAAGCATCACGATAGCTCCAATCGTTTTGGTGGGTTTGACTCGTTCAAACTCGACACCAGCGACGAATTTCGGTATGTGTATCTTCTTAAATGTCCATATGTCGAAAATGTTATACCAGCAGAACCATCGTATAATACAGAAAGGAACAAAGCATTGCCCATTGGTAAGATACAAATACCAAATGAGGCGTCAGTGAAATACGATTGTTTCTGTAAGTGACCACATTCGATACCACTCGGATGTGCAAGCACACATTCCGGTTATCAAATCGAATCCCTCTTTACAATTGATAATCAACTTATCCAATGAAGTGGTGGTGAATTTAATTTGATTACCCTGATTTTGGTCGTAAACAGAGAATATGATGAGTGCTTCGACTCTGTTGGGTTTCATCAACAATACGAAACTGCAGACCCAATCGAGAATCAAATAGTAGGTCTCTCTGGAAGAGCACAACCATGCTACCACCGAGCGGTTTCATTTTCTCTATAAACTTTCAAGCAGAACCTACCGTTCCCAGCCTGTTGCGCAGCATCTCTACTAGCTTTTCTTAGTAATAACATATATTCTGCCCACGAGGTCAGCATTCTGATCTTAGGTTGGATCGAGGGATTTGCCCAACTGGTGAGAACTACCAAGGTTTCATTTCATGCTTTCTATTTTGTTTCCACCAGATCCATCATGTTTTTGAATCAACGCGCGAAATTAAAGTGGCCCATTCCGACCGTTTTCTACTGATAAACTTCATGAGGATAGAATATAACATGCTGTCTTTTATGATACAAAATGTATCCTAATACTGCCATAGAGATGTGGTCGGGATGGCTGTGCACAAGACATCTTAGTTTTCACACAAAGGTATTCAAGTAATTGTCACATCCCTCGTGTTGGAACTAGAACAAACCTGAGTTGTCCCCGAAAAACCCACCTGCTCCAATCAAGATTAAATGATAAGTGTACAATTTTTCAAGCCACGAGCTGTTCATTGAGTTTCAAGAGATCAGAATAACTCCAAAATGTCAGGGTGACAAACCTAACACCTGATTTTAGTCAAGCTGATAGCCTTGCCGATCAGGTTATTTGTAACAAGCGGCCAGCTGAGTCCCAGAGGCATATTGACTTATCGCAATCCCATTCACCAACTGCTCGTATTGGTAGCGGATTTCTTGCTCCGCAAACATTCTATAACTTGTGACCGGGTAGTCACGCACTCCGCACCGCGTACTCATAATTTTTAACTCACTCCAAGAAATCTGACTTGCTGATTATTATCGCATGTCGTCACAAGCACTTGCAAGGGTCAATCATTTGTTTGAGATGACTGCATCAACGGATGGCTCGTGCGTTAATGGTCTACTGGGAGTAACGTGGAGTGTCCGAAATCACACTATCATTATTGTGTCTGAACTGTCGCTCGCGTTGAATTAGTGGTACGTAAGGTGTGACCACCCGGTCAGAAGTTATCGAACGTATTGCAGACCGCGTCACTACATGCGTAGAAAGGTTAAATGATATCGAGTGGATTCGGCAGAATCCTAGAGCAACTCTAGGCAATCGCACATAAACAGTGAAACGCATTTAATCAAAACAGCCAGCGTCTAAAACACTCTTATATTTCTCAGTTAAGATCAAATGTGTCTTATTCCAACAAAAACCCAAACAGAGTCTTCCGGTATCCTTACAGAGAGAAGAACGTAGTGAGGGAAGAACGAACTAGTTAGTGCTCCACAAAACCCAACCTCGAAAAAAGTAAAACCGATTTATTTATTGCAAAAGAAATTCCAAGATTGCACAAACTATTCATGCACAGTTAGACCGTGCATTAGTTGGGGTTAACAATCGCGACCATGGACGGTGATCGATAAAGTTCCTGCACTTCAGGCAACATGTTCAACAAACTGCAATAGTGAAGTGAGTTAAAGTCTCAATCACTTACTACGTGCACAATAATGACAGCCTACACACACATGCCACTATCATTTCCTATCAGACAATGAAAATGCTTTACCCCTACCTAAATGAAAATTCCGTTGGGCGGACAGAAGAACAAGGAGTCTGTTAAATCACAGACGTTTGATCCCATATAAGTTGTGAGATAGTTAGCAATAAAATATCAAACGGGAAAGATATTCATCTGGTTTATCCTTCAGAGAGACTGTTTCGCATAATTAGAACACGCTATACGAAATTGCCCTTATCTGACATTTTTTCAGTCATGCAGAGGAATATATTGCACGGCTATCTTACAGAACGAATCACCTTAAATGTGTGTTAGCTGCAGCCATTCATTGATCTGTTCCATAAGTTAGCCAGTAAGAAAGAACGATTGAAGGCCTGATGGTAGTTAACCCATTAGTTGAAAATGTAACACAGTGACACAAGCAAACAGTGGATCAAAAGTAGGTCTCTGTCGGTCGACGTATTCGGCAATTTTAAAAACAGCAAGTGCCAAAAATAGTAGCACAGTCAATAATCCGTTTTTTAACAGATGTCAAAGGGCGTACGAATCATTGTAGAGGAAAAAAGGAGTCTTTCGGTGTGAATTGAAAAGTCCAGCAGGAATGATGAGGCCGATGAAAGCACACTCCAACGTGCGAATGAATCGGACAACAGAATCCCAAGGAATAGCAAACAAACAGACGCACGAGGTAAAGTCACAAAGATAGCTGGAATACTTAGGGGGTCGTTTGTAAATAATCAGTTTGTGAAAGACATACCTCGTGAGCAACCACCTTAACAGAGAATGAAAACAGTACATTCAGTAAGTAGAAAGAAATGGTCGTTACAAGGGACGAGAATGAAACATTTTTCACAAAAGAGTCTAAACGGGAAACGGAGTTTCACTGAAGAAAGAAATGGGAAATTGTTCATAGAAGCCAGGGGTATATGAGCTCAAACGTATACAGAGAGGGGGAAAGGAGAGCAGCAGCCCTGGAGCAAGAGCAGTGGATGAATAGTTTGTACTCAGTGGCGAAACAGAAGAAGTAGTCATGAGAAAGTTCACAGAAGCGTTTGCATTTCTTTCGCAGTCATGAGTGGATGAATGAGTAATGTGGACGAATAAACAACTGAACAAATGTACTGAGATTGAAAGTAGCACAAAGGATGAATATTCCAGTCTGGCGTTAGACTTCTGCATCGGATGGCGCATCAGGATCGACGGCGGATGCATCTGCTGCTGCTCGACCAGCGAAACCCGGATTACGTCTACCACCTGTAGAAGCGCTACCCTTCGGTTGTGGTCGACTCAGTCGTGTGACCCCGTCCGTGTAACCCGATTGGGACCAGCTGCAGAGGACAATTTCCAAAAAGGTGAACAGCCGTGGAATGCGGCGAAAGATGATTCATGTACAAGAGAAAAACTTTGAAATGATAACAAAAGCTGTTAGTGACAAGAATGCAAATAGGTACTTATCTCAATTTCAAACGCAATGCTAATTATCACGATCAAATATGATAGTAACGAATGTCTATGAACATTAGTCTCGGTGACCTTATCACTCTTAAAGAGATTCAATGGTGTGCTGATGTGAGAAAATGATGACTAATCAATGAGCAGAACTAGTACCGTGTGCTGATCGCTTCCGGATAATGTGATTTTGATTACATCATACGGAGTACGATGTCAAATAAGAGTCTATTTGTTAAGGTGATTGGCAGATTTAATGCTATTAAGATCCGTTGAACAATTATTCTATCGGAGTTTTGTTTGGTTCGCCACTGCGAGGCTCCAGTTGCCCATTTCTATAACTGAAAAGCAATTCGCTGCAAGTATGGTGTCAAATTTGTGGATCAATCCACGAAAAACCATGAGAATGTTTAGTGGCGTCCCCAGAAACACTCGACTATTTTATTCTAGCATTAGGATTCCAGACCATGCACAGTAAGCTACTACATGTAGGGTAACAGCCTCGAACACATTACGATGCTTTCGACGAAACACTTAGCTTAAATATTGGTGCTGGTTGTGTGCAACCGTTTATCTGGTGAAACAACGATAATTCATTCATGATCAAACATCAAATGATGCTTCCTATACTCAAATAACCGTTTGCCTATCCACACTCGGTAGCGTACAACTGCATTGGAAGTAAATTCGTATTACCTCACGTTAATATTGCGCAACAAAAAACCCACCAACAACGGTGTGTAATGCAATCATGACGTAAAGTGAGAAATAAAGCATTCGGCGCTGATAAAAAATTGCGTGGAATGGATTTGTGGCATACATTTCGCTCTAAATTTGAGTGATATTTGAAGAATGGCAGGCGATGACAACTAAGGGGTCCATTTCAACAGGGTACCAAACGACTGACGAAATCACTTAATATCAACTCCATCGTTCGAAGCTGAATAGACAGCTGGATATGAAAATACCGCGCGTAAGACTACCTATAAACGAGTACCGGCCTAAACGTCCATTGGACAGATTTTCAACAGTTAATGTTTCATAAAGCTGAGACATTATGAGAAATTTGTGTGCTCCTTCTTACAATACTCCGGATCTTACGTGAATGTTTACTTGCTCTCTCTTTTACAAAATGCTTTTTGATTATGGGGATTCCCCCTTTCACTGTATTTCACATAATGCATAATAACAGAGATTAAAAAACCGCGAAACTAAATAGAACAATCGACTAAAGTTTCACCATACAACATTGTGTACAGCACCCCTCCCTTTGAACAATCACTCAATTCATTTGTCCAAACACCCTACTGTCTCATGACTTCCTTGGCACGATATGAGCTCATTTGTGTTGTTTGCAGATCACGTGGCCTAAACTGAGAATAGCTAAAATGAAAAACTCCTTGATCAATTTTGCATAAGTTATTTACTTTCAACTGGGAAGTAACTAATGTTTATTTAGGAAATTCACCAGATCACCTAGGTCTGAGAGACGCGGTGGGTTTCGGTGCGCAATGGGATTGGTTAACCTCTTTCCTGATGTTCGTCGGTGAATGTTCAGAATAGAACGATGGGTCCTATTTGATCATATAACCAAGATACACAATCACCAGCGCCTTGGGAATATCAACCAGGTAAATTTATGACGACCGATATATCGATCGGACAATGGAAACAGGATAGACGCTCGGCCATGTACATGTAACGCACATACCGGGAAGGGAAAAGCAAACGTGCAGCTTGGCTTGGTTGCAGGTGGATAAAGACGAAACCGAATTGCCAGGGTGTGTGTGTGTGTATGACTTCTCAACTTAGTGATAGTAGCATCGATGTGAAACGAACGTTGCAATAGTAATGCATAGCAGGCGTGACAAGAGTGGATGACTTATGACACTTCTTTGTGTGCGCATACAAGCAGACACGTTCTAATCACACGGGCATCGCATGCCTTATTGGTCAACAACGATCGTCCGGTTCAGTTTGATAGATCTCGTAGTAGTAACTGGTATTGGTGACCGTTGCGGGGCCCGGATGAAACTCGCCATTCGGTGACCGAAATAGTGATTTATGTGGAGAGACAGGATGTCAGTCGACTGCGCCATATTAAAGGGATAATTTTATAAGTATACAGGTAAGGTATCAACTTCTACCCATGATCAGACCTTGAGTTTGAAATAAAAAAACAAAACAAATGCTTTTAACAGCATGGCAACATAAGCTGATTGCACAGTATTTAAACATCAGCGTTTTCATGATCCGGACACAAAATCAAGTGACTACAATAAATAAATATCGAATCCTGAGCTTACACATCCTCCAACTGGATCCGTTCCATCACCGTATCTTCGTCGTCATCCACATTGGAAACAAGCAGATACGGGTTGTCGTCCACCGGTCGAAATTTGTAGCCCACCGCGACGAAAAAGAGGAAAGTGATGGACTCCTTGAACAGCTCCACCACCCACGTCAGGGTATACGGTACTGTGATGGTGATTAGGTAAGCCACGACACGAGTGAAATAGACGTAACAAATAACCTAGATGAATGAAGGAAAATTTACAAAACAGAAGGATAGAGTAAATGGAATAAATAGATTGTGACCAACACGTAGCCGCCATCATACAAAAAGAGTGAACGAATGAGAGCAATAAGGAGGTAATAGCGTAACCTTTTGCCATATTAATTTAGGAGCTTTAACTGCATCAAGAGAAACGTGGTTTGTTGGTGACAACAGGATCTATGAAGTGAGGGAAAATGGAGATAACGAATACCACAACTGTTTAAATAATTTATTGTGGTTAAAGAAATGATCAATTTGGTTCAGTTTATAGAACCAACAATTTCGCACCTTCAAGGACGGCAGCATGATGCCTCCGTTGACCGGTTGAGCAGACCCAAATAAACCACAGTGCAATAAGTTACCGCTGACATGGCTCAGTACACCTGTGTTGTATCTGATCACACATTAGTTCTGTTGCGTATTCTGTTTAGACCCACTGATCGTGGACAAAAATTACAAACCCGGTCACACCAACATCACTTGCCTGATCCAAGTGTTCGCCCCCGTCATGAGTAAAAGCCAAGAAAAACTAAGAGGAATGCGACGTGGTGGAGTGGGTGAATGATGGGATCAAACTGGTCGGACGGTGATCGGTAGCGAACTTTCCTTATGGATCCGAACCCAAAGTTCGATCAACAACCCGGAATTCTCGCGAATCAGTATTCCGGATGGAACGAAACCAAAAGATAGGTAGTAGTAGTAGTAGTAGTAGTAGTAGTAGTAGT
>UZAN01046221.1:0-10577 GCA_900618425.1 Echinostoma caproni
TGCGAATGTACAACACTTTGGTCTATCCGGTACACAGGAACTATTCGGACTCAAGCTATTTTACTAAAACTATTCATGGTCAAGATTTGGAATGTGCGGCAAGCACGGGACCTGATTAACCAGTCGTACTTCAGGGTTCTGATGATTATCTCTGATTGGCTGCTGGGTTTGTTGTTTGGTCTCCAGGGCGACTGTTTTGAGTTATGGTATGATATGGTTTGTTTGGATGGATAGATGGATGGAATTCCGCAGGTATGCGTATATGCATGTATGCATCTAAGAATACACCTGTGTTTAGCGAAGGCTAGTTACTAGTGCCTAGGTACCNAACGCTACTAATGATAATGGAAGAACAACCATGCCGAACCGATCACACAACAAGCACTCGTGGAATGTGACAGTTGTGTAAAATACTCCATGTCCCATTGTACAGGTAGTAATCAGGTAGGCAGGCAGATAGGCAGGTCGATGGCTCACAACTCGGTCCATTCAATCGGGAAGTCAGCTGGGTAGTGGTTGGATTGCGGTTGGTATGACAAGATGACTGTGTAGTTTCGTTTGACCAATCAAAATGATCTGGGTCAAATACATTTTTCGGGACTGAGGACAGAGCACTATAACAATCTAATTCATAGTGACTAGTTTATATTAAGTTCACACACACACACACTCCATGGTTCGAAAGTTCCGCAATGAATCCTCCGACGTGATACACGTTAAAAAGCCATTTTGGGGGTATGGAATGATCAGACTATCCACTGTACATATGAATTCGTTCAAAGGTTCCATTCGGTAAGTAGATCAGTGTTCGGATTAGTGCGGGAGAGAGAGAGATCAGTTTTTCATGTGATTCCCTGGAACTCATTACACTCTAGTCATTCAAAATCTTGCCTTATCCTCAATATATCTTCAAAGTAATCTTGGTATTTTGTCTCAAACATTTTCGTGCCCGAACTTTTCATTACAGTGATTTATTTTTACTTCAGAAAAGTACTATCGCTATTCAGAGAACTCTGTGACTGAGCAATGAGAATGACTTTGTTTTGCACGCACGCGATGCAGAATCTCTGATGCGTATTTCCCGTCCGTTCCCGTTACCCCTTTCCCTCGTCTCCGGATTCCTCTCTGCCGTGGCTACTAAAGGCACAACAAGTCGGAGAGCAGTTCGAAAGTCATTATACGGCAAACTGCGGACGCAGATGAACATTTTTTCAAAGCTCTCAGACAACTCAAAGTGGATGTTTCCGTGAGTCAACTCTCTCTCTCACACACACACGTACACACTTCCTTCCACATTTCATACTAATACATTTTCATATGTATAATATATATATATATATATTTGCATTGCTGTCAGTATGGAAAATATTCAAGTGGTTAGTTGTAAAAGTCCGTATGTGAATGTTGACACTTCCTTTCTAATGTAATGAAAACGGTAGAAAATCATCCACGTAATATTGCGCATTTGCATCGAACAGAACGCACTGGAGCTGCTAGTCAAATGCGACTGAATTGCAAATGAACTCTTATTTTTTAGTGGGAACTGAACTAAAACAAAAATATGAGTTGAGTTTCCGTGAGATTTTATTTTTGATCGTCTACGTACGATGGGAATGTGCTTGCGCCTGGTTGGAGTACTTCACAGGTTTTGTATGGATGGTGGATAAAATGCCATAACGTGACAAATATCTTTCCGTCTAGCTTCTAATTATCATTTTATTCGCGAAAGTTGTGGGTTTTGGAGGCAATTGATCTAAGTAGTACACAAAGGTGAATCGACATCTTATCATACTTCTTTTCTTGTACTACTATTATTATTATAAACCATTATTATTATTATTATCATTATTATTATTATTACTTTCCAGGCGGACACTCATACCGTGGATCGAAGAAGCTCCATGGGTCTAATTGTAGGCCCAGAACCTCCCACAGTCGGAATGGCCACACACGAGAATCGTTGGGACTCGGCCAGTTGTTCTTTTCGACGGGAACAACCAAAAATTAGCAAATCGGCCACCGAACTGGCGGTCGAGGAGCATTTCGAAAAATCCCTGGCCGCGTTCAATGCATCCAACCGAAGCAAACAAGTATTGCTATCCGAAGGGAATAAGGCCAACTCTAGTGGGAACATGATACGATCGCCGAATACCATGTCAGTGTTCGGTCGAAGCACAGGAACTACCACCTCGTCCAGTATCAACTCAGGTTGTTCGGCCTCGTTCGACCTATCCTCGATCACATCGCACAATGTTCGTTCTAACATGCCTTGCTTGGTGCGTCAATGTGCTCAAGATCATACCAGTCCACAAACGGGATCCATATATACTTCCACAATCGAATCCCCATCCTATACCGCACGGACACCAATTAATCCAGGTCTGGGGGATGGTCAGTCCAGTGAATCCATCTCTTCCATCCGTGACAATTCTGCTGGATCAGTTCATAGCCCCGGTGAGAATGGTCCAATGCAGACTTCATCCTCTATCGTATTGGCCACAGCTTCGTCTGGTTCATCCACATCTAGCGCGTCTGCGCATAACTCATTCAAACCGAAAAAGAATTGGCTTGCCCAATACGACTGGAGACAGGACGCTAGAGATGTGTGCACACTGAGTCCTACGACTCCAAATGGTCTTCTTCCCGATGGTCTTGATTCAGCCGGATCCTCACCAGCCTCCATTGGACGAGATGTTTCCGACATGGCAACGACTCCAAACCATGGCTCTCAACGCGGGATTTCCAGTCCAATACGTTTCTTACAAAACAAACCACGTAACAACGGGACTGGTGAGCACGAAGTCTCGGTACAGACTGTGGAGAGTGTCGGTCTGAGCACAGACGATCATCCATTTGTGGAGCGTAAGACACGACATTCTGCGGAGATTCAGACTGATGCGCAACTGATCCACAACTTGTCTATCAACCAGGAAATTCAACCGGATGAGAATTCGCAGCATTCCGTCAGCGAACCGTTCACAGAGGACACGAGACCGAGGAAAATTTTACTGTTGGAAAAAGTGAGCAGTTTCATTACCAAAAAAACCACTACACAACCCCCGTTGTCCCGATCCCACACCCAAATCCTGTCAAAACGGATATGTTTGTCTGATAGTAGTGATTACTTCAGTCTATATGATATGCTCACTCGGGAGGGGGGAGGCAGGGGTGGGAGAGCGAGAGGTTTAACTGAACACAAAGTGTATTGCTGCTCTGCGATTCGATTGCATTGTTCTGGTACACGGTATGCAATCAGTACAAAGTATAATGTGCAGTATATGTACGAATTAATAGTGTTCAGCGTTTTCGAATAAATATAGATATATATATATGTATATATTTCACATAAGTCCGAATGCAGACTTTTTGCCAAACAAATCAGGGTTCAATAATCTTTATAAAAAGAAAACAGGTTTATGATTTGTCTGTGGGCGGAATATTAACTACCAGGTTGTCAAGGCCAAGAAAGTTGAATTTATTTGGTGAATTTACAACCGGAACCTTCGGTTAGCCGAAGCCTGATCCATGTTGGGATCGTTGTCCAGTTCATCGAATCATACACGCTTTGGACGGGGTCAAACTTCCAAGGTGCCCAATACACACCTTGATACCCAATAGAGCCGGTGACCACTACCACAAAAGCGTTGGTGTGTGTGTGTGGTTCCTATGAATCTTCGTGGTTTGTTTGGAATCAGACGTTTTGCCAACCCCTCCTCCCACCCCCCCGGTTTCATCAACCCGGTCATTGGCCTGGATGTTGGCCTTTTGGTTGAAAACGTCATGCACAAGTAGGAATGTGAAGATCACAAAGTTAATCCACTAGCACTTTGGCGGAAGTTCGGCTCTATATAACGTTTTCAGTCTTTTCAGGTCACCCGTTCCAATGGTGTACGGGAGAAGGTTCATGCAAACACCATTCGGTAAAACGGGTTACTCTTGAATCTGTCCACTTCAGCTCATTTTTAAAAATACCTAGTTCCATAGTTTTGTGCATAATTGTCAGAAAAAGATTCTGGACCGACATTGTACCCACCACGTTGCTTTGAATCACCTACTCACACATTCACACAGGCAGATAGACACACAGATAGACAGACAGATAGACAGATAGATAAAGGCGGGATTCAATTAACTCGATCTTGTTACAAATTCTCTGACAAGCTAGTCACGTGACAAAACATGAGAAGCCTCTGATGCGTAAAATTGACAATGCTGCCTGATCTCAAATTCCACGAATTCCGGCAATCCAAATAAATGGAAAGTAGACAGGGAGGGAGGGACGATAGCATCAATTAGTTTGTCGGTTGGTACGTTTGCACCGTAGAATGGGTAAAATTGATGTCATTTCTTATGTTTTTCTCTTAGCTATGATGACACTAGTTGGTATATCTATCCGATCATCATAAGGCATCCCATAAGGCATCTGATGTCTAGTGATATTTTAGTTAGACCTCGAATGTTTAAATGGCTACGCGTAGAGCACAAGCATTTTTATTTATTTTGTACCTCCTCGCAAACAGTTTTATGCGAGTCATCTCAACAAGTACCACTATATATTGATTACAATAAAACGGAAGTAAAGATAAATGAACTACTTTTGAAAGACATCGGAATTTTTGCGCTTCACTCTCAGTGTAACTTACTGACTAACTTTGATTTCATTATGTGGCTATCCCCATTCGTTTATTACGCAGAACGGTCAGGATGGAGCCTATACGCAATCAGTGGTCGATCAAACCAAATACGGGGAATGTTCCACCCAAACCGGTTATCATCCGCAACCGATACAGTCCAAACGTTCCGGGAAAACACTTCGGAAAGATTTGGCTCTCTCCCCGATTTTTCACGACCACGGTAACAATGGAGGAACTGCGGTCTTTGCTAAGTCCAGCAGTAATGAACAATCTTTGGAGGATCCGTCCGATCGCGTCTCACCGAAACCGGTTGACGGTCAAAGTTTACTGACGCAATCCCAACAGAACAATTGTGAACCCGGTACCGGTTCAAATTGTAACGCACACAGCGAAAAATACTGTTCCCATTGGGGTTTATCTAACTCCTGTTCCCCATCACCAGCCCATCAGGATGGCTCAGCTACTTCAGCTGTCACACCGGTATCCGGTACTACCTCCGGTTTCTTCACGGGATCCACATACAGTTTGGACTCCTCCTTGGGCACCGCGCATACAATGCCGTTTGATGCACGAGAAGTGGACAGTGGAATTGATTTGAAGTCTGTCTCGGAAGAGCGTAATTTCCCGGAGCACGAATCCAGACCAGATTCGGACGAGATGAGCGGGAACCAGAACGGAACAGACCTGCCCGGTTGTGCATGGGGTATGCGAAAGCGTGCCTCATCCGAGGCGAGTCCCTGGTCCACACTGAAGCGATCCAGATCGGTACTAACCTCACCTTTGCCCGGTCGTGCAACGTGTGCTTCGTGTTCATCTAGCTCGGCAGAATTACTGCTAGATGCACACGGGGACGAGGCAATGAGCACCGCCACCAGTCGATTGCGACGTATGGAAGGGGGATCTCATTGTCGTTGTTGTGAAGGCCAGAATCGCTCACTTACTCCGGAATTGAACGGACCATCCACCAAACCCGGACGCGATCGACTGCTAATTCAGCCAAGACAAAATTCCGACCCGGTGGGAACACAACTTTATGAGAACAATAATAATGATGATGATGATAATGAAGAGGATGCGGATGAACGAGCCAAAAGTATGCCCAATCCGCTGCCCATGATTTATCCACTGTGTAAAACCACAAATTTGTCGTCTGATCGTAAGCCATCCAGTGAGCCTCCAAGTTCTACAAATAGGCGCTCAGGAACAAAGACCATAGGTCGATCTTTATCCGATGCGGCTGCTCTACCAATTCTACATTTGACCAACGAAAAAGAGGTTTTTGTATTACGATGAGCCTTCATATAGTTCTTCTTCACTCGTTTCATTATGTAAACCGGTTCTTATTGTTTGTTATAGATGTGATTTATATTCCCCCCTCCCGAACGTCCGTTCGTATTCAACCTACGCTGACTTGCTCCATGGTTTCCAATTGTGGGAATCTTATGTAGACGGAGGGGGGGGGGGGGNTGTTATACAATTCCCAGGTATCCACTGGAGCAACAACCGAATAACGTATTGAGGCACACACACACAAACACATTTGTGTATCTGCGTTAACGTAAACCTCCATCGGCATTGCGCCTCTGTGGCCGAATTATTATTATTATTATTATTATTATTATCATCATCATCATCATCATACTATTTCGCTACAGTGAACGCTACACAGTATATGGCGCGCATGCCCCCAACAATAACAGGACACTCGTGGGCACAATACCTCTAGTTTCGTTTTCGATGGACACACTCCTGTTCCGTTCGCCGAAAGAGGAGAACCTAACACTCCAAAATTCTGAAAATAGCAAGGTCAATTTTGAATCCACGCCCGCGAAATGATCACAGCTTGCCTGCCTGACCATCATATCTGATTTGGAAAACGATTTGTGATTTTTCCTTCTCATCCTCCAGTTCTTACGTGAAGGTTGTCATGGTCTGCTTTCTTTCCCGTTCCTACGTTTTTGTTTTTCATGACCCTATTCCATTTTGTGGTCCACACCAGATGAGAAATGATCACCCCGCCACATTCAATTTCTGCACGCGCTCACGCTCCGGTACATGGACAAATGGGATATTAAAGTGTTGCTATATGGTCGAGATCGATTTATGTACAAATACTTTTCCCAATGATGGTGCATTTTGTTCACTTTTGAATAGTCTGTAATTCAATTTTGTGTATATCATCATGCAACTCTACATGTGGCAGATCCGATAGTTGTTCACAACGACCCGTTGACCAGGTCGAGTACAATTCGATTTCAACAGAATTACACACAAATGCTCTTCCCCCGTACGAGCGATCTCTCTATCACGAGAATACCCACCCCGGTTCCGTTTCTTCACCCTCATTCCTGGTCCAGTTCTCAATGTATCTTTGAACACCTTGGGCGTATGTAAAAAAGGTGTTGGGCGTGATTTGAAACCAGCCAGTCCCGCACTATTTGCTTTCGTTTCTCAGAAATCAGCCCAGCTAGCCCACCCCGTCCCGTCCCGTCCCACCTCAGCCTCTGTGCAAGTATCTTTACTTCATTTTCTACCCATATTGCCCCTACACCGTTTCGTGTCGGTCACGAAGATGTAGTTCCTTCGTTCGTCCATACACGCGCTCATACATACACAAACATCCATCCAAAATTTCATACACAAAAATGCATGATATGTTGTGTAATACATGGACATATATCAATGCTGATTGTACCACAAGCCGCCTGCTGCCTATTGTACAGGCCAATCCTGCACTGATTTGTACAGAGTTTTTTAATCCGTACTACTACTACTATTACTACTACTACTACTACCACTGCTACTTCTACTACTACTTCTACAACTACTACTATTACTGCACTGTCAGTAAATTCACAATACATATATAAACAATAAAAATGTTTCAAATGCATTATTCATGATGCAATTTACGAATCCATTTAGTTTTTCCTGAAAAAAAGCGTTTTCCGACTAGGGGTGAGGTAATGGGCTCCCTTGACTTGACTACCTGCGATAATAGTATACAACTGTAATCCACTAGACCGAATGAACTAGTTTCGTAATGTCCAGTTTCAGGAGATGTGTACGTTTTCCTATCCCGGGGAAAAATAAGATTCGATCCCCGAATTGTTACAGTGGGCACAATACCTCTCTCTCTGTTTGTTAATCGAACATGAAGATGAGAACCGAAATTTCCAGTGGCTTATTTTTTTTGCACTGAGATGAATTGAAGTCATTTCTGCAGTAAGTAGAGAAAGAAATCACTGATTTCAAACAGATCAGGAAATTAGACTCGCTTATCTTCATCGTCGTTGTCATTATTATTGTTAGTATTAGTATCTCAAAAAGATCGGTGGTGTTATGCGAGATGTCTGCTGCAGTGACATTTATTTCGCATATCATCAGTTACTTCATGCGAATTACACAAATGGACATTATATACGTTCATGGGGTATGGTGACAAATAGATTCAAAGGTGAGAACCATACAACTTGTTCACAAAACAGCGTAACTAGTTTTTCAACACCTTTTCTCCTAATCCCAATATACATTGATGCAAATGGTTTGCAAATGAATGAGGATGACGTGTTAATGTGTGTGTTTGTGTGTGTTTGTGTGTGTGTGTGTGTGTAGATTTCAGTAGATATAAGGCGGAGATGTAAAGTTAGGACACGTGGACATGCCTTTGCATCAGCCGATTAAACAATACTGATGATTATCAAGAACAAAAGTTGGAATTCATTATATAAATAAAGGTGTGAAATAGAGAAGGTGGAACTCGTGTGTGTGTGGATGGATGGTTTGAGTGAACGTGGCAGGGAGAGGAGAGAACGAAAGTCACAATGATGAGATGATGGGTAAATGATAGGGTGGGGCAGGGCGGATTAACTCCACGGTAAAGCCAATGCGACCACCATTTGCTTCTGAGGGCACAGAATCAGGGTTCGTTCTTCGTATGGTTATGGCGTCCGCGAACTCTAACTGGTATGGTCGCATTGGACGGTAGACAACTCGGAATGCGTCCGTTGGATTCACTCGGTGGCCAGTCTTCTTCATGTGTTTAGTGATAGATCTTCGAGCACTTCCAGTTGCATTTCCCAGTAGCCATTTTCGTATGTACTCCTAGAATCGTGTTCCCAAATGCCGCAACGCACGATCGACGTGTCTGCAGCCACAGATACAAGAGAATTCATAAACTACATGTGAGTTGGCTGTTGTGCGGATCAGATCTTTTCTCGGTGGCATTATTTTCGTATAGCGAAATTCAGTGAACTGAACTTCAATGATTGCTTCCAACCTCATTATGTATAAAAGATAAGGGATAATGCATAAGGTGAAGAGGGTTTTCCGCCTATTTTAAGCGCACAATTGTATCCATCGAGGTTTCGAACGGTAATGAATACATTTCGACACCTGTAACCCGTTCATCTGAACTCCATCATAAATGTTTCTCATTCTATCAGGCCGACAGGGAATAGGGGAACATCTCAATAATGGGCTGCAACGGTTGCTGAACTTTAGCTATCCTATGTACCCGAAGAAGTGCTTTCACGGTATGGTAGTGGTGAAATCAGAGAGGAAGGTTTGGTTTATGACGTGGCTTGTACGGAGAAAGCAATATGCAGAGTGGGCACATGAGTTCATGTGGAAACAAACGCGTTAGGAAACAATTACGGAGACCAATTGCAAACGACGAGTCGGTCAACGCAGACTGCTTGATTTTATTGGTTAAAGCAAGCCGATCTCGTAATAAGGTCCTGTGCGTATATGGTAACATTTACTGTCGGCCAATCAGTCACTAACACCAACTGCTTCAATCAGTGGTACAGACAGAATCGAAGTACACTGTTGTTAAAAAACAGTGAGAACTCGACACCACCGGAACAAGTCTTTCACAAAAAAATATCTAACCGCTTACTCCGGTCCCGGTTTCCCCGAGGACGCAGTCACATGACCTAATTGTTGTGAACGTTGTTCTTTTGGTCTCATCAGAATTTGTGTACTACTCCGATGTATGTCAGTTGACCCATGTGTATACCAGAAGAACTAAACGCTCGTAGTCACAGCTGAGTTTCATTGCAGAATAAATGTGGACGACAAAAACGTTCTTTGCTACACTACCCTCGTTAAGTGGCAAGCCGAGAAGTCCATTAATTGAATATCAAAGCAATAGATCAGATCACGACTGATCCTAATCAGACCAAATCATACAAAGCGACCGTCTTGTTTGCATACAAACGGAATCTGTGTATTGCTGTTGTGAGGAACTGGGGTTATGATAAAGTTTTAAGCACTCTCTTGGGAAGATAAAGCTGGATTTCACCGATGGAACAGCGATCTGTTCAAAGGGTTTTGACGAAAAGATACCGAACTTTATTGTCAAGCATAACAACATTGTAATCTTCCTTTATATAAATTCATACGATAGGATCGTGATGTGTTTTAATGATGTCACAGTCGGACATTCCGAGCATCTATACTGATCCTCGCGTATTCAGATCACAGCTCTTCAACACTGGTGCCGGTTTTTAACCGGTGAGAAACGCTCACTGGTCTTTTAGGTTTGATGAGTTTGCAACTCAAGAGCTCCACCACATTCGCCGAAATAACCTTTGTTCAAGTTTTCCCCATATCACAGATCACTATTCACCATCCTAGAGGGAAGTGATGATACTCCCGGTAGCATTCACAAAGATCACTTTATCTGATGAGATAATGATTTCAAGCGTATAAGGAGGTTGTCAGATGAACCGTTCTCGGTGTTTGGCTCTGCTAAACGGCGGTTCCAGTTTATCCGACCACTAACGTACTACACAACGCACGGTCTAACAGGGATCGATGTACGGCGTTTGTTTGTTTCTTCCAGTCTCCAATTTTTCCAAATGATCAATTCATCAGTTATTTTTTTGGATACTGCTGTGGCTTACAACTCAGTGATTTGTGCTCATACATGCTTGTGAC
>UZAN01046221.1:11752-22428 GCA_900618425.1 Echinostoma caproni
GTGGATCTCATGGAAGAAAATATTTATGGATTATCTCACACTTCTGCCTGCAATCCACTCTACAACGAAGCTCTCCGATGAACTGTGCGTTAAGTTACTGAGCTTGTACACTGGCACTGAAAGCAGACACCTGTTTGACGCCCTGGAATTAGAAAAACGATCCCTGAATGATGCTTTTGGTATTTTGGATAAGCACTGGGGGCAAAGCGTAGCCCGGTACAACTTCTCAAAATTACGACAAGCTCCCGCCGAATCCCTAGACGATTTCATTTCTCGTATTGTGTGTGCAGCATGCTCGTGCGACTACAAGAACACCCCTAACAGAAAGATTGAGGAAGTGCTGCAGATCCAACAATTAATCACCGGAATTTCTGAATCAAACATCAGCGAATCGCTGCTAGTTGAAGACGCCGGCAAACTGACATGGGACAGGGCGTGCGATATTGCCAGGGTAAAAATAGCAGTTCGCGATAATAACACAATTTTTAACCAGGAACGATCGACAGAAGAAATTGCGCATCTCACGCCATCAAATTCTTCCACGAAGTCGCACCAAATAACATCATGCTACCGTTGTGGCAGTCAGAAACATCTAGCGTTGCCCAGTACATTCCTGCACGTGCCGCGTTTGCGGTAAGTCTGGTCACTTTGCACGAGTCTGTAGAGCACGTTTTGTTCCGCAGGTTGAATACAAGCCCGATTTCTCTGATAAAATCTAGTTGTACTAGTACTAATTCCACTTCATTGGAACCTAAACTGCTATCAGCAGACACACTTACTGTGTATTTTGTTGTATTCAATAGTATCGTCCCATTAAGAATGGAGTTCGATTCAGCATCACCCATAACAATTACCCCACATAGCTTTTATTTGAAACATCTTCATTCGTTGCCCTTGCAGCAATCCTCCCATAGTTTTGGCAGTTATTTAATCAACCATATGCCTATATTAGGCTTTGTTTTTGTGAAAATTTTCCTGGACAGTTCCTTTCAAAAAGATGTTTCGGTTTATGTGTCATGTTACAACAACAATCCACTTTTTGGCAGAAACGCTATGGTTGATTTAAAGGGATTTCCATGCTTAGACCGGATGAGCATCTCCACAATCCAAATTCCTAATTACAAATGTTTCTTCCCAAAGTTGTTTCAAAATGACATTGGTCGCATTCCTAGAGTAAAACATCGCATTGTTCTTCAACACAACGCTATTCCTTCAGCAATGTCTAAGCCACGACCAGTTCCCTCTTTCGAAACGAGAAGCTGATTCCGAGGCGCTTCAAAAAATGGTTCAAGAGGGTTTGATTGAACCCACACAGTGTTCCGAATGGGTGCACCCCCTCGTTGCGGTGTTGAAGAAGAATGGTAATATCCGAATATGTACGGACCTGAGGATGCTGAATAAACAGATCATCGTAGAAAAGGTTCCACTCCCGACCACGGAAGAATTGTTTGTCAAAATGTCTGGAGTGAAAGTGTTTTCAAAACTTGATTTGCGCAGTGCATATTTTCACATGGCTTTAACGGAAGACTCGAAGCCATTGATAGCCTTTCTAACCCAAGAAAGACTATATCAATATCAAGCACTTCCAATGGGTCTGAGCAGTGCCCCTGCCGCCTGGCAAAAATTTATGACACTGACTCTAGAAGACTTATGGGGATGTATTGCCTATATGGATGACATTTGTGTGTTTGGTTCGTCAGCAGAAGAACATCACAATAATTCGCTTGTTCTGCTTCAGCGCGTTAATGACCTAAACCTCCGCTTAAACGCAGAGAAGTGGCATTTCGCAGTGCACAAAATTGAGTTCCTTGGCTACGCAATATCCTCTGAGCGCATCCGCCCGAAATTCGAAAACGTAAAAGCGATACTGAAGTGCCCTCAACCTCAAACTCCTGATCAAGTGAAGCATAGTCTCGGATTATGTTCATACTATCTTCGTCACTGAAGGAATTTTGCAACGGTCTCAGAACCATTCAGGAAATTTATGAAGCCAAGTGATAAATGTGTATGGGGCCCGGAACAACAAACGTCTTTTGATTTAATTCGGTCTATGGTGTCTACAGCGCCGACGATAGCCATTTTCAATGAGCACTTCCAAATTATTGTGTCAGCAGACGCTGCTGACGTCGGTTTGGGAGCCGTGCTGTTGCAAATTCACGATGGAGTGGAGGATATTTTAGCATTTGCGTCTCGATCACTGTTGGTGACTGAGAGAAAGTATTCCACGGGCGAGAAGGAAGCGCTAGCATGCGTACGGGTCATTTAGAAATGGCATCTGTACTTATTTGGTCTTCCATTTACCTTGAGAACGGATCATTTTGCGCTAACTAGCTTACTCAGTCGTGGCAATAAAGGTCATCGACCCTTACGAATCAGTCGCTGGTACGCTCGACTCCTTAATTATGATTTCGAAATACAATTTACCCCAGGATCAAAGAATCAAGTAGCTGATGCACTATCACATCTCTCGGTGAAGGACCTAAGTGAAGATGAAGATATTGAGGAGACAAAAATTATTTCTCAACTAGAAAACCGTCAATGCGAGGCGATTACAAGACGATTACTGAAAGAACACTCAGAAGTGGATTTGATTCTAACACAGATCTCTCAGTACCTCCAGTCGTCCTGGCCAGATAAAGGGTCACTACCGACGGAGCTCATTCCGTATTACGTTCTGCGCGATGAACTCGCAACTATCGACAACTGTGTAATGCACGGGGACAGATACGTTGTAACTCGCAGTCTGATACCGATCATCATACAGTATGCTCATGAAGGACACCCTGGTATAGTCCGCACCAAGGCACGTGTGAGAGAACATTACTGGTGGCCCGGATTCAACTCCTCTGTTGAAGCAGCAGTCAGGAACTGCTCTGCATACCAAAACTCTGATAAATCAGCGAAGCCAATCTCTGTTCCGGTACAACCAATTGTGTATCCCATGCGCCCATGGGCATAATTGACAATTGATATAATGGGTCTCTTCCAACGAGCCCCCATTGGAAAACAAAATGTTGTTGTGGCCACCTGTTTCTACAGTAAATGGCCTGAGGCTATTCTATGTGGCGAAGTAACTTCCTCCGTCATCATCAAGTGGCTCAAAACTCTGTTTGCCCGATTTGGTCTACCAGAGGATGCAGTGACCGACAATGGCCCACAGTTTAGAAGTAAAGAGTTTCAGGATTTCCTTCGTGTAAAAGATATTAAACACTCAAGGACGGTTTCTTACAACCCAGCGGCGAATATCATGGTCGAACGTCTGAATAGAATCCTAAAGGAATCTATGCAAACCACCCAACAGGAAAGAATCTCCTGGGAAGACGCACGCCTAATTGCTCTCAGTACCTACCGAACAATTCCTCATTTCGCGACTCAAAAAACTCCGGCAAAATTGATGCTCGGCAGATGAGTCCGCACAAAACTGAACGCGATAGTTCCGCCGCACGAAACCGGAAAACCCGATGAAGTTTATAGGCGATGCAGGTATCAAGCATCGTATCATCGCCCTGCAAAACCGCTCAAAGTGGGTCAATATGTTCGGGTGTGTCAATCAAAAAAGAGAAAAGATGAGTTTAAACTCACCGGACCCATGAAAGTCCAGAATGTTTGCATGCCAGGAACTTATATGTTGGCGGATGACTCAAAGGTTAATGCAAGACGACTCTATAGGTCGCGGCTGAAGGATGAGTCACCCACAACCTCACCAAACCCGAACAGTACAGGTAATAAAACCGAAACCGGAGTAAATTAATGGAATGCCCGCAGGAGATCAACGAGGGTTCAATTTCCGGGGAATCGTTACCAGCGCAGAGAGTAGAGTCGCAAAAATGGCCAAGAAGAAACAAAAATTTACAATTGCATCCGGTTGGTTTTCCCTTGTTTCGTGAAATACTTATTTCCAACAAAATTGTGGAAGGAGAGGTACTGCTGTGGCTTACAACTCAGTGATTTGTGCTCATACATGCTTGTGACCGAATCGACTGATCGATCGATCGGTTGATCGATTGACTGACTGTTTGAATGTTGGCTTGACGACATTTGCATGTACTGCAGCGCGTGGGCCGAACACTGCCGCCTTCCTTCCTTCCTTCCTTCCTTCCTTCCTACATACTAATCATTCCTGCTTGTTCCCCGGTTTGTGTACCGGTTACATATTTGATGTATACAATAAACCTACTGCTCCATTTGTCGTGTGCTTATTCGCCTACTGAATTTGGGAAACAACAGGTACCATTAACTTTTCAAACAAATGACCAAGTTGTGACATCACTGGGTTGGGAGAGGGTCACGATGAACTTGTGAACTGTGGGCTATCTCCTGAGGAAAGAGAGAAAGATGGGAAATGGGGGCAAACTCGAATGAAATGCAATCTTTGAAAAAAGAGAAACCATTGTAACAGCACTGAATAATTAATGTGCAGGACGAAATCAAATTATTCACGGGAAAAGCTTGTCTCAGTTTCCTCAAATCTCGTCTCCTACGCCCGATACAAATATCGTTCATGAGTGTTCACAAGTGTTAGAAATTACTACCTATAAACAGCATCACATAGTGTTGTATGATCATGCATTTTCGACTCTATTCAATTGTGTAGCTGTAGTCCAATGCCTGCATTATTGTAACCGGTTCGTCTTGGATGAACTAGTCAATTTGATCGAGGCAAACTCTGATCACCAATTCGCCGAATGATCAAATAAATTCTCACGTGACTCAGTGGAAAACTATGAATTTCCCTTGATATTTTTGCCTAGGGAGATTGAAACCGGAATTCCAAATACATGACAATAATATTCCATCTGCTTACAGTATTTTTTGTTGCATTCAAACGGGGATGAGGGTGGGGTGAGGAAAGAATGAGAGTTACTGACTAATTTGTTACCCGATTGGAACTCGGTTACGCTGAATCGTATAGGAGTCCAAAAGAAGAACATAACAGCAGATCAATCGATCACTCCGATGTTTTCTATTCATCCCACGGTTGAGGTGAATGGAAGACAACCAATCAGAAATTGCACTACACGTCATATTGCTTGATGACCTAGAATAATAAACAAACTTTCATAAAATGTCACTTGAATGCTGCCCTGATGACACGAATTCCGATGATGATGAAGTAACATATGTCAATAATTTTCTCAGTGAGGAGCCATGTCATGGCGTGTGTCCAACCAATCAGGACCATACGATTCCAATCTGAGACAGGACTCACACATCGCCCACAGGTATGCGCTTGAGAGCAGAAAAAGAGATTTTATGTAAAACCAAAGGTTGTCTATCGTTCCGTAAGTATCCTACCACCAGCACTGTGCATAACTCTCGTATATTTTCTACTGTTCCCGTGAGCTAATGTAATCAAATTGTGTATGAGAAATTTCTGATGATGAGCAAAAATTCTTCCGGCAAAACTCTCACTCGGTAAACCAGTCCTCGACTATTGCAGTGAATCGATCGTGAACCCGCGATACTATCCAGCATTATTCCTGAGGATTGATTCAAAAATTCCGCACTGTCTGCTCCTGGATGAGAACAAGAACACAAATTCCTTATCGATTTTTCCGCTTAATGAGCTCACGCATTCCGAGTGATAATCAGTTTCATTTTCTCTTTTTGTTCACTCGGATATTTCCAGATCAAGAGTGACGTGCAAATTATATTTTGTATTCATAAAAACAGAAGGGTAACAGAAGTTCCAACAAGTTACCAAAACTTTCAGTGCATTCCAAATGAACTGTTGGCCAGCAGGGATTCCAGTCTGAAAACCAGTTCACAAACTCCCACGTGGATGAAAGAAAATATGCAGTCTGGTCGATTTCGCCTCATTCATTCAGCTCAGTAACTAAAAGCCACTCCCTATCTAACTGTGATGTACAGAGGCTAAGGGGCGTCGAAAGCGAGTAACATTCAAAGTGGCATCAGCTTACTGTTCACAACCGTATACTATCAAATCAGTCGACAAAAAACTCGTATAGTTTTGGGATAAGGTATCATCCAAAGTCTACAGAAAAATTCGTGTTTATGGTAAATAAAGTAATCCCAAATAATTATTGAGACGTCTCGCTGTTAATAGATTTTGTCCTTCAGATAGCTCACGAGACAATCCCATATTCAACTTTGTCTATCCAACTACCTAGCTCGAGCATTGCATCAGATCGTCTGCGGGAGCTTATTCAGTGAGCTGGTGCATACCTCAGTCACGGTTAGCGGCGGAATTGATGGCAATTTCTCGATACACCACGTGGAGACGTGCGAAACCTAATCTAGTTATACTCCGTAAATTATCACAGTTCACCGAAAAATTGAATTGGGAGGAAACATCAAACTCCAGTTTGTCTTTTAATGGCAATCTATATTATTTGTCATTCACGGCAGTCAAAGTTCAAACATCGAAACAGATCCGGATCGATCATGACAGATAAACCTAAATATTTAAAAATGATGGGGTTTCAAGTGAAATAAGATATTGTTGAATTGAATTAGTATGCATCTGTCACCCCCACCTTCCAACGTGGCCTTATTAAGCTTGCTGAGTGGTCCACTAAGCATAACTTAACTCTCAACCCCTTTAAATGTGTAGACATGCTTTTCTCACTTCACAGAGGAAAGCGCTATGCTAATCGTCTGTAATCCTGTTCCACGTTAAGTATATGCGATGATACTATTGTCCAATCCTCAAAAATCACGTATCTTGGTGTGTTAATTAACCTAAACGTATGCTGGTGTGATCAAGTTGTTTCTGTATTTGGAAAGGTCAGAAAATTATCACTTTATGTCTTACGACTGAAAACACTACCCATCCCTTGATTCTTAATTAAACGTTTTCTATTTGCCTTGTATTTTACCCCTATGGTTGTATGGGTCCCCAGTAATCTTTCCAGGGATGCTCAAAAAGGACTTCAAATTGCTTTCCGGATCATTGACACATCTATCAAGAAGTAGCGGGATTTCCCGTGAAACTATCTGTCACTTCATCATTTCCCAACATACAAAATTATGCTTTCGTTATCAACAGAAATCATAGAAAACCTTTCACATTCGTTACATCAAGATCTTATCAAATGTATGTCCCCCCGTTCTCTTACACTCGGTCCTGCTATAACTGTGTCTGTTTACTCGTACGATCACCTGTCGGTTTTCTGTGATGCTCTATCTTGCCCGTTTTCTTGTCAGCCCAGAACGCATCGCTTCGGAACTTCACTCAGTCACCTTTCGGGGTGCGTAAAGCAAATACTTGACTTGACTTGATGTGACTTGACAAATTCAGGATCCACTTGCCACATTTTTTGTGTTGTTCATTCGAAAGGATGAAACGCCTCACGCTCTTTAAGATACGGGAAAATTTAAATCAATTAGAAAATTCGAAATGCCATTCTGAAATTTCACACCATCACGCTCCTACTCAAATTCTGGCGAACTGAGGGAAATCACATTTCTGAAGGGTAACCCAAATTTACTTCGTACTCGCAATCAATTAGAAATCTAATTGAAATCATCATCACCNTATTACCACCACCAACCACAATAACAGCAACACCATAGCAACAACAACAACAACAGGAGAGACTTTGGGATAAACGAGCACGTCATGCTCAAAGCAGCGGAAAGCTGTTCAATGGGAGGTATAAACTGTCCGTCATTAAAGGGACCTCTCTCTGTACAAGACAATTGTGTATGCCAGCTAACGAAGAAGTATACTACGGAGATGCACTTTGATCAATTTTGTACGCAGTCAAATTGTTCAACTTCTTTTGTCTAATGCGACTGACAGCAAGAGTAAAACAGGAAAACTGGGAATCCTCAAATTTCCAAACCCTCCCGGGGACACCTAACAGAACTACTTTTGGATTAGTCTCAAAGTGGTATCCCTCAAGTATATCATGTGAGCTTCCCTGCGTGATAAATCAAGGCCTCACTATGGGGATGTGGTTGTTCTATTTCTGGTTGTAAGAGCGAAAAATACTGAAGAGAAAATTGAAAATCTTTCCGATCTTGTTTCCACGAATGCATACAGATGGGTTCATGTTCGTGTTTTTGGTCAGACCACTCCTGTTCAATATGGAGAATTTTCTTGGAATGTAATGAGGTGAAAAATGTGAAACAGATTATAGCTGGGGATGGGAAACACCTTATTTCTGAGTGCTTATTCAATGCGAGAAAGGCTTAAACCAAATCAAATCGTGTGAAAGCCTATCGTCCCCCCGGGAGGTGGTGGGGTTGATTGATTTGACTGATTATCCTTCGGAATTCACCTTCAATTCATCGATTCAACCGTATACTCGAAAAAGCAATAGACTCTAGTTTTGCTCTTAATAGAGCTCATTAGTGGTGCATATCCACCGTCTCGTCCGGGATTTGAACTCCGGATCCATCGCATGGAAGGCGTGTACGTTACGACTGTACCAACCGGCTCACACCGTGGCTGAACAGAATTGCCAGTTCATGTTTGTCTAGGTGTTGTTTTCAGTGATAGTGATATGCACCACTGATGAGCTCTAATAAGAGCGAGACGCAAGACTAGTTAGTGCTTCCGAGTGTATGGTTGAATCGATGAACAGAGGATTGTGCGTGAAGGTTCAGTCCGAAGGACAGTCAGTCAAATCAATCAAAGTCTAAATATTGCTGACTGTATTTAGTGCCCCAAAAAGAGACGGTGAATACCAGTTGTTAACGTGCCAATAAGGTGGTTTTCCCAATGAATCGTTTCAAGGGGATTTCCACCATTTGGAACTTTGAAAATAATGGTCTCCTTTCACGGTTGGGTGTACAGATCAACAGATGATACATTCATTACTAGGTGACCGAAATGGCCTTTTATTTGCAGACATATTTGTGGTAAATTTCGAGATCACTAAACTTAGCGAATCCTTAAAAGGCTCACTTTCACATTTTCCTTAAAGGTATCACGTTCACAATAGTGCACGAAAATGAGTTTTTTTTAGGGCTTCGTGATGTTCACTTTGCAAGCATTAGTGCACGTTGTGATCCATAAGCCGGAAGGTGCCAGCGGAATCCTGTTCTCAATCTGTTTATACCTTATCCCGTTCCATTTATTTATTCACAATAAACCTTGAATCACTTAAGTTTACTTCCCGGAAGGAAATAAAACTGATGTTTCGTCAAACTTGACAAAAGGCATGATAAGAATGTGCAGAAGAGCGAGCGAGGAGAAAAGCTAAATTCTCTTTCACCAAAGTTTTAGGTCACTCTTCATTCCATTCAGAGGATATGCTGATTTGATGCTTATTACCGTGGGTTGCCACTGGGTCTGACGAAGAAGACATATATCAATTTGCATATCACTCCTCGCGGTCAGCACTGGATGGGTTCAACTGTTTACACTCGATAGCCGCTATGCATTTGCAGCGGACAGAGACGACCTAAAATGAAATGAATGGGAATAGGAATTATGTTCACTAATCCAAGGAGCACATGGACATTTTCCATCAAAACAAGGAGAACAACAAAAACAACAACCAATAATCCTGTCGAGCAGTTTTCCACATGGTTTACTCAACACAGGATTCTCGGTTTTGATGGAAACAGACTGTTCATCCATGTTAACAGTCGGGGTTGGTTGAATACGCGATCAATCGAAGAGAAGGAAGTTACATCACCACCGTTTAGAGTAGATCCGGTGGTTACTGATCGGTTCCTCTGTGAGTCCATTTACCATTTCATATCAGTTTTGAGAAATGTCATATTTTTATCCCGTTCTTTCTTACTTTGCCCTAACACAGTCAGTCGTCCGTCAATTGTAATGATCAGTTTAATTGTTGCAGGGTAGCAAATGTGCTTCCGTTCTGCCTGTGAGGTCCCCAGTTGGGTCGATGGATTCGCGCACTGCTGCTGATGAGACCCAACCAACAGTGCTTCCTAGCTTTTCAATTCACACTTCATTAGCTAAATACACAACGAATTCACCGTTAAAATTTAACCAAATCCTCCATTACTCATATGAAATAAACAAATCGCTTGATTTTTCATTGTGTGAGACGGCTCCATTTCTCTTCGTGTACAAGTACGATAGAGCGACGTACACACACACACACACACACACACACACACACACACACACACACACACGGAGTTATTGGGCGTCGCACATGAGTGAACCTGAAGCACATTGTACCCACGCTAAGCTGGGCCAGTTGAGTTTATAAGTCCACACGCGCAAACACCACATGCAAAGGTCACGCATAACACGGAGAGAAGGTAGCTGAGATGATTCATCCGCCGACGGGGATTCTTTCTGGCCAAACATGATGAAGCAAATTTCATCAAGAACTTACACGTCTTCACATGTATTGAACAAGCATCGGTGGGTGCGTTCGTAACAGTGCGTTCCTTCTCTCTATTTTTCTGTGTATATGCCTCACATGATAGCATAGCGGTTGCTGATTCACGTGCTGTCTTTACGTTGCCAAAGGAGAGAAACACTTAGAGAATGTGACCTTGGCAATTAGAGTAACTGAGTACGAATGTACACGTTGCTTTATTTATTTATTTATTTATTGGTTAACTAACTCGTGGATCGTGGACGAAAATATACGTCTGTGTGTGTGTGCTTCCACATGTCAAAATGATTTGTCTCAAATACCGAGTCAAAAGACAGAAAAATTCCAACCCGAGAGGTATTTCACCCCATGTAGATTGATCACATGCGATACTTTGAAAGTCAT
>UZAN01046222.1:0-29843 GCA_900618425.1 Echinostoma caproni
TGAAAAGTCAACTGCAACAAGAGACCTGGTGCTTACCCAGCTAAGCCGGGCGGGAAACCACACCTTGTTTACAGCCGCGAGCCTTTAGCAAACCGAGTGAACTTTGGCTGTACATCAGGCGTGCTATCATCATACGGATGGACTGGACGTGACAACAAGAGCATCACAAAACGTACGAACCGGGGATCAAACAGTCTCGTGTCGGGTTGGGGGATTCCAAACGCTGCAAATCGCGGAAAATTATCCAATCGGATCGCAGAAAGGATCAAGCGAATTTACTTGTTCAAGGTCACGAGTGAAAGGAAAAAGAAAATGTGAAACGTGTAACGGTCGGACATGTGTACAGTACTAATAACTCCCTTGCTTCCCCTGTCCCTTTCGGGCGCACCATGGTTGAACACGGTGAACACTAACAACGAACAAACAGGAGTCAGGAAATACATGAGAACTCATAATCGATACGAATCTTGTGTACTCCCCCGCCCCAAATACAGCTTGCACATTGCTTTTTGCCGTTCGTCCCGGGCGTCAATATACGTTCGTGCGCGACAGTTGTGTTCTCCATTTGTGAGCGTGTCTGACAGTGAAAGGTGCGATCGAATGTCGGTGGTAACGACAGACTACTACTATCATTTTAGAGCGTTCCCGCGGGTCTTCATACGTGCTGCGTGATTTCTGTACCCACTTCATATTCTCAGCTTAGTCAGTAATCGTAGCATTCGCCGCTCCTCTTCCTCTAACACGCAAAGTAACAAATTTTCAATAGGTTGCCAGATGTGCTACAAACAGACCCGGAAAACAGCACTAATTTGTCATGTTCCAGATTACTATCACTCTGACCGCATTGCGCAGTCTCTTTTCTGCCCTTTTCTACAACTGATTAACGTTTCTGGAAGGCAGTCTTACAATGAACCCAATATATCCTGAAGACCGAATGTTCCTAACTTCAGTTACTTATAAATATGGTATCATCCTCATAAAAGGAATCTGGACAAGGCTTCGATATTTGCTTAAATATGCCTCCCACTGTGTAACTCCGTCTTGGCACTTCACTGGTTGAGTATATCCAGTTTTATTTTAGAGCACCATGAATTAGGTAAATGCATTTTCCCGGAAGATGCGTAGAGAAGCAACCATGAACATTGCAGAAGCCCGGGACGCGTACGCGTGCATTACAGAAAACTTTCCCAGTGTGTTTGATCAATTTCCATAATAAACCGTTCCTTTTTGATAAGCGCTGTCAAAAGTTCCCTACAAACTGATCGCGTTTGCTCTCAAATCTTTGGAGGTGGCGTTTATTATTTTTGAACATGCTCTGGTGGATGAATCTTCAGGAATAAGTGTGACGATCGTTCGACAGTTGCTTAAGAACACAGAGAAGAGAGAAATTCGGGCAACGCGATTAGTAAGATTCGAACCACTTACCTCCAGGACATCTTGATGAAACACTATACCACTCCACCACCACCGCTGCGTCCAACTGTTTACTCATGTCAGTAAACTGCGTAAAAGTGAGATGGTATATGTGTATGTATGTGTGTGTGTGTATGATATGTAACTAATGGAGTCCCGATGAAGATTCATTTAACTTGCCACTTGATCATGCATTTGATCCCCGTTGGGATTCAAAAGCGTTTATTGATACTGTTGAAGTGCTTAAACAACCGGCGCAGATCTGCCGATAATGTGTCCCACTTTCATGTAGGCAAATGTAGGCAATGATGTTAGTCATTCATAAAGTGACTCCAATCACTCCCGCCTACTGGTCTACTGACCAGATAACCCCTACGTACAGGAATCATCAAAAACCCAGTTCGTGTCCCCTTGGGCCTCCATTGCGAGAGAAATCCAAAATGCTCAAATAAATGGGAAATCTTCGAATGCTGAATCAAATTTCTTGGGTAATTAACACAGGATCTAAGAATCCCACTAAAATTACAGGTAGTGAATATTTGATTAGCCAATTCGGTTTTTCACAAGTATCAGACGCTTTGTATGATCTTGGGTATGGGTTTCCCTCTTTGGGAGATTGATAATTTACCCACGGGTTAAATGCACTTAACTAAGATAGAAACTTTTGTGGTGACTAACAAAGAACACTGGACAGTTATTTTGTCCTCCTTTGGGTTTGTCTACAGTGCGTACCTTTTCTGTCCCTGTCAGAACTCGAACTGCGAACCTGCAGGTTTTGAGCCGACGCCGAATGAGATCGTCCAAACATTCACCGTCTATATTGATTGAACCATTCACTTAAGTTGCTGACCGTCGGCCGTAGAGCTTAGGATAAGGATGTTTGCAGTTCGAGTCCTGACAGAGACACAACAAGTTCACACTACTGACGAATTCCCTATAAGAAGGGAACAACTGCCCAATGCTCTTTTTCGGTCACCACAAAGATCTCTATCCCGTCTAAATAAACAACATTCACAATGATAATAATAAACAACCTTGATTTTTCCATCACGTGCAGCAACACGATCTGTTGCAGATATTTACTGTGGTCTACAAATAAATGGTTCAAGTGCTGTGTGATATATCTGCGTCAACCTTCATTAAATGTCCATTTCTACAGAAAGAAGGTATGATACTGTACACATCTGAACAACAATGACTCAGTCATTCACATCTCAGTTGGATATTCGGAATAAATCAGTCATATGAGTATGCGAAATAATATCAGATAATGAGAACTAACATGCCTTAGATCAGACAAAGTGACAAGTTGCACCCAAGTCGGGACGCGTTATGGTTACGCGCATTTTATCACATCACTACGGTGCAAGCAAGAAAAAATGCATACTGTATTCAAGTCAAATATGGTCAGAGCTGTAGATTGGGATTCTTTGTAGCAACTATACTGAGTTATTGATCTAAACCAACCTTCATAGCACTTTGTACCAGACAATGGCTGTTGATTGTGAATAACTTTTAGCTAAGCATGATGTCACGGTATCTAGGAGTTACTAAAAATGCATTCACACTTTTTTAAGTGTACATGTCAATAATGACATTTTGAGTGAGGTAGTTCTCGAATGCGTAAATTCGGGCGTGAACCCACAAATAACGACAGAAAAAGATGATTAGAAGCTCCCACTGAGAGCTAGCCATTAGGCAACTAACTGGATAATATTCACTTTCTAAATGACGCAATGATTTGCACATAACCTCTTTTTCGTCTGTGTTACCTGTACGCCAATTAGCTACCATCGTGGTTTACTGAAGATAGCTGTTGGATTGGTATAGTCTTTCGTTCCCACATCATCCTGAGGTGAGCCAAAGAAACTCATTTGTAATCATGTTAAATAAGGTTTTACCCAATTTCTCTTATTGGGATATTTAACTAACCTACTAAAATAATCCCATAAATGAAAATAGTAGTTCACATAGTTCGTTGAATCGCGTCCATGACAGGATCATGTGAAAGAGACCACAAGGTTCAGAAAATTGTCATTATCATAATAACTTGATGTACCCAGTGATCAGAGCAGAACTGTTGAAAGAATTCACCACCATTATCCTCCCCCCCCCTCCGCCAGGAGGCTGAGAGCATGTCATACTATGTTGTACATGTGACTACATTCGTTACATCTTTGAAGAAAGGTTTTTAGATGCCTCTCTTTTCTCCATAGTCTGGGTTAGATTGCAAAACTTGGTGTTCTTCATGTGATAAATTTCCCATAGGGAAAAAACACAAACGGCTAGCGTCCTGGCAGAAATCTACCGACTTTGTTACAAATCTATTACAGTTGGTTACAAAGATTGATTTCTGCAACAGATCTAGTATCCAAACCGAACCTTCCCTAACTTGCATTGCAAAATGGATTCAACTGAGGAATGAGTCCTGATGAGAGTATGACCGTTTTCTGATGGCAGTACTTGGAATAATTATCGCTAAATGATAAAACACTGTACTGGGATGATGCGTGACGATTAGCTAATATGTCCAGAGAGCTGGCACAGAGGGTCATTTCTAAACAAAAAAGTTGAAACAACTTGAGAATTTAAGAATGGATTACCAAAGCTAAGCTGTTGTCACTTGAGGGACGCAAAAGGTTCAGTGAAAGCGACTAAAAAGCTGAAAATTCAGATTGCCCAAGTTATTTTCCCGACTAGGTGATGCAAATCTGCGGAACCCAATGCATCACCCTCCACATCCTTCACTGGCTACAACGATGTTTGTCTCAGAAAAGATGGGAACAAAACTATTTTTACCGTGAATGCGCTCATCTACGGGCACACGAATCACGTCAGGACCACCATTTTTTCAATTTCAGCGGATGTCCCCAAAGCACTCATGCAGTTGTAAAAACAAAGTGTAAGCTCACTCCTTTAGAAAGGTGGTTGTTGTAGTCATTCCGTCATCTTTCAGCCTATAAACCTCTTGTTTTCCAAACTCCGTGAAGCTGATTATGACAGGTTCCTTTACAAAACACAGAAAATATAGTGTTCTGTATTCAGTTCGACGAAAGTTCCCTTAAAGTGCTGCAGTGGCCTGATTAATATGAATTTTCCCGAAGCATTCGATCGATAAAATATCCAAACGATCTTTCAAAAGACTCACATTTCCGATCTTGAAAGTTTCTTGTTTGCTGGATAGAAGCGTTTTTCCAACCATAAACCATACCTGTTTGCATTCTAGATTTCTTGTGCCCTCCTGTTGGTATTGTACATTGGCTCTTACAGGTACTTATCCTTCGTCCCCGAATTTTCTGCACAATCTACTGTGTCCAAATTCAAAAATGATGGCTCCGGTTTTTAGAAAAATCTAAAACGAGGACCACTGCAGCACAGTCTGAGGACTCACTGCCAATCCGGGAATCACTAAATGCTCCTGGACCACAGTCTCTCAAGAACAAGATTGAAAGGCGAAACTCTATTAAAACGAGAAGGCAAGATTTAAATAATGAGGCACGAAATTGTTACTTTTGTAAAGCTAGCAGTCTTATTGCACTGTATTACATTGTGTTGTATTTGGTTGTGTAACTTTCATAAACACTGAAGCCTTAAAAAGAATTAAACACAATAATCGTCACTCAGAACATATTCAACTGAGGAAAATTTGTGTACAAACAATAAACAGACATTTCAGATTCTAAGTTTAGACGATATTTATTTGTTACCCTCTATTGATTGTGAGTAACCGTGCAAGATGAATCATTGGTAAATTTCGATAAATGTAAATACGGGTTCGCATTAGTGGATATTCAGTGCCTGTGTAGGGTTGAAGCAATAGCATGTCATTCCCGCTTGCAACGAGTGATTAGGGTCTGACGGAGTCATATCTGTATAGTTGACACTAAAATTTGTATGGCAAACTAAAAATTAAGCAACAAAACAGTGTACATAAATTGAAGAAACTAGGGTAAAAATCAGTAGCGTGTAATCGGATCCCGGTCGAGGCGACTTGCAGTGCCCCGAGGCATTCCGAATCAAAAATAGTCAATTTGGAAAGCACGACACCTCGAACCAGTAACAGCTTTATCAACAACAAATTTAGTAAGTGACGTGGAAAATCCCCGTGAGGTGTTTGCATCTCTTTGTGGAACACAATGGTTTCAACAGATTGCTACTCACTTCAGTTTGTTGTATCCTTTCGAAAGGAAACAGAGCTTGAATCACGAAAGCAATATGATTATGATAACCAATGAAATAGGGAAAACAATAAACGGGAACAACATCAACGACAAATCGTGAGGCATTGCTTTGCGATTTTCCGACCTAGTGTACACTGACAAGACGGCGTTTATGATCCCGTAAAAGGAAGGGAACCGCCAAGAGACAAAACTACGAAAATTGACAGTCCTAAATGGTTTATTCAACTAGTCTGAACATACTGCAATTGATGGCCACAGCATACAGTTATTACCAAAGAAAAATAATGTGTATAATGGCAAGTGAAAGTGATAATGTGTAGTGGTTAGTTGTGGAGGGAGGGAATTAAGCATGCATAGATGAAGTAAGTGTAATAATCAGTTTAATGTCTAAAAATGCACGAATATGGGTTCAGTATGTTTTCTAGTTTAGATATCCTAAGAATTAGGAGGATAATATCTTTTAAGATTAATTGACAAGTAATACCTGACGGAAAACCGTTTATTTTCAAAATTCAGTTGATCTAAAAGGAATTATAGTAATTGGACGCAATAAATCTGCTGATATTTTCTTTCGGCTCCATTCCACTCTATGAAGTTCCTCCAGTTCTAGCTATCAAGAAGCACCACCTGAAAGAAGTTACCAATCAAGTGGCTCTTAATTCCAAACCAGATTTAAATACAGACTACTCGTAAAACAATCGAGCTAATACGATAACTCACTGTTGATAATTTCCCCCGGAAACCGAGATTTCCCAAATGGGGAAATACTTAATAATTAATTGTTAAAAAGTATGGGTCCTTGTTCATAAATGTGAACTTTCAAGATTAAGAAGCTCTTGAAACCATGGATTCGCATCTACGACGAGAAATTTCAACGATTGTATTCTTCGCCCGTCGGTACACAAATGACGTTTCAAATGAGTTTCCGATTCTGGTCATTTAGACAAAAAGTAGGCTGCTACGACTACTTAAGCCGATGGAGTGTACTTCGGTTTTCGATTGATAACGAAAACGCACACACCAAAACAAAACCAGAGTTTTGCATTCCAGACTTTCTTACGGAAACAGTGGAAATGAACATCGAGAAAACTGATCCTCAACGGTTATGCACTTTAGCACCGCAAAAATATGATCAGTCATTTAAATCTCAAAACACGTAAAACTACCAAAAGCCAATGACAAATTCCTGGGGAACAGGATTCCAACAAACGTCCGCATTATATATATATATATATATATATATATATATAATGATTCACAAAATTCCACCGCATACCACTGCTACTCGGAACAATGGAACGTCACAGACAGGTACCGATCCGTGAAAATAACTGCAGAATCGCATGCTGTCTTTCTCTTTCCTTTCCGACGCCCACTATTTTATCCTTTGTCGAAGATTAACTGCCTGAACGAGTTTCACATTCACGCTCAAATGATCTACGTATGTGTCTAAGCCACCCTGGTACGTGTGCAGGTAATCACGTAGTTCTGGCTGATTGTATGATTGCGCTCTATAGTCTACGTATGTCAGTACAACCGTGTTTACTCGTCTGTTCTTTTCCTGTGTGTGTGTGCGTGTGTGCGAGAGGATGTTGACAGTGTATCCACGTGCAATGATTTATACGTAATCTGGTGCTCACACAACTCAAGATTTCTAACTCACGTGACATGGAAAATTCTATTGGCACTATAAGTAACAACCTTCTTCTCTGCGTTTACTTCAAGCCTGATAGGTTCGAAACATTTAATCAACCTTGGAAAATATCGTTTCAATTGCTGTTTTTCCGCCACACACACACTGCCATGTCATTACAATTCAACCAAACCGAGAAAGAAAATAGAAACTGTTCGTGTTCATCCATTCGATAGAACGTCACCACACTAACGTGCTCACTCATTGTGCTCCGATGCAACACAGAAACTGGAGTGGATTTGAAACAGTTTTGTGAACGTCAACTTCCCCCGCCCCAATCGATCAGTCGCAATACACGTGTATGCGCCCCATGACCAGTCACCTCTAGAAACGGGATAAAACATTATTCGTAAACTTCCGTGTACACACAGACGTCAGTTAATTCACAACTCACGAAGCAAAAGAAAACATGGGCTTAAGGAAAAAATCCAGGTCCTCCTCTGCTCAGTCGGATTTGTTCGCAAACACCACGGACCGGTCAGTCCATTTCACCTGTCCCGCGGAGCGTCTCGATCGTTCGGTGTCTAGTCAAAAGCACTCGTTTTCTGCTGAGCATGTGGAAAAACTGATGAAAAAACATATGAAGAAACGACCTCATCCTGTAACTATACTGTGCACAGATGATCGGATCCTATTTCGGCCGGGATCCGGTTCTCGGGTGTCCAGACACGTACGAGCGTACGCCAAATACGGAGATATTCGTCACATTTTCATCTATTCACTCAACCCACGATTGTTCATGGTATGTGTGGAAGATTCCGAGCGGAAAAGTAAGAAATATTACGAGAGTTTTCGTTGTCAACAGGCCGAAGACGTGAATCGATTGTGTGAAGTGACTGCGACCGCTAAGCAGAACGGAAACAGGTTGACCTCAGCAGTAATGAATCAGTTCGGGGACGTTTATGCAGATGATCCAATAGAGCTGAATGAGAGTGAGAGACAGAAAAATGGAATGGACGTTGAGGAAATAGAAGAGGTGGTCCTACCAATGGAAGCCTCGAAGTTACAGCACGCAACACCTAGAGTGGCCTCCGCCTATGATTCACCAAATCGATATGATCTGTCTCAGTCTGATCTGCGTCGACAATATGACCCAACACCACCGATTTCTCCAGGTATTAAAGAATCAAGAGTGACTGAATATTATGATAATCCTCGGTTTGTGAACCGTGCAACACCGGTGATTCCCACACCGAGTCCCGTTATTCTACAAGAACAACCGGCATTACGGAGTACATTCAACCCTCCCGGGATTTCCACTGCTTATTTTGAGCGTATTCAAGCAACACCGCCGGTTCCATCGTCTGCCCTGATTGTTCGCGATAGCCGTCGCACTTCAAAAACCATGCAACTTCAAGTAGTAGCCGAATCCAGGGAGCACAGTACGGCAACCTATCAAACGTACAATTCAAGGAATTCATTCACTCCCAAACTGGACCCTCAATACAGACGCGAAGATATTATAAGATTATTGGGTGATGATGTAACATATGTGATCAGCGACCCAGAGAGTGGAGCAAAAATGTGTCAATCCGGTCCGGTATTCCTGTTTGCAATGCGTGTGTATGATCAGGTAGATCCATACATGGGAGACGATTTGGTGTCTGCGACTAATTCACCACGGCCACAGTATTCGTACTAAACAGGCATCCATTCAACCTACCAAGTCTCTTTCTCCCGCCCTCGTCCCGGGATCGGACTCTGTGTCATCAAGCACTGGTTTATGCGCACACACACTGATTCATTCGTCCAGCTATCAGTTATTGCGTTGAGATTGCTTCTTCAACTCAGTCCAGCTGATCTGTGTTTGTGTGTTTTTCCGTCTGTGTATATAAACACTGAATTTGCCGACTTTTTTCACGTTCAACTTCATGGGCCAGTCTAATAGCCCATATTTACGTTGCCAAACCTACGGCTTATTAGTCAGGGACTTTTATCAATCCAAATGGGAGTTCTTTCGTGTGTAATACGCCCATCTACGCACCCAACTCCTTCCACTCATCTCTTAAGTCATCAACCCATCCGATCTCACACTTCTCATGTTAACTAGTTTCGCCAATTTCATTGGATAAAACATGATGTTCACTCGGAGTAGAGAGTAGACTTATTCAAACTTGTACGTTTGAAGGTGTATATAACTAGAAGGAACATTTGCTCGTGCCATATTGATCCCCGTTCGAGCGCAGCGACGTGTGCCCTTTTTCGCTTTGGTTTCGTTCATTTCACTGCACATCCACATCTGTTATTTTGCTCGGCTGTATTTCCGAAACCAAAAGAAAAATAACTAAATAAATCTGCAAATATCACTGACCGAGTAGACAAATTTCGGACAAAATCTTCCCCATTCGTTCCTGTGGTTTGGAAAATGATGCGCGGCGTCACGAACGAACACTGTGGACAAGAAATCCCGATGGATCAGTGATGAAAACCCCCGGGGACCATTGCCGAGCTGCGTGCTTCTTTCGAATTGTCTTCCTCTGAATCAGTTTGTTCTTCTCGTTCTTGTGTTTCACTCTCAAGCGTATATTTTGCTCCGCCCTACTGCAAATAGAATTCTCTCTATGGTTCGTGTCTTCAATGCAATAGTACAAGGACTACTGGCAGGATGTTTTTTAAAACGTATGATTTATTGTCGGTAAGTGCGTCATTTATTTTCTCTGGAACTAGCGAGTGAGGCGCACGTAAGGCACAGTCAGAGGTTTTTAAGTGAGAGTGATCAAATTGAATGACAGTTAAAAGAACTGTCAAGGTACACCTGATGAGATGAAAAAATTTAGTTTTCGATTTTTCCGGCTTGTCTAATTAATTACCTTTTTTGTCGTCGCTATTTGAGTGAAACAATTTACTAGCCAGTATCTACTTTTATTCCAACTACCAGTCAGTGTGCATCTACACGATAAATCTGAATAGCATATTGCTTGATTCGATCCAATGCTCAGCTTGGTATTTAGTTGGATGACAGGGGAACTTTCCATTATCTGTGTTGATGGATTATAACCAGGTTTCAACTATGAATCCCACTGATCAATTTACCTCCTTTTAAACTACTCCAACTGGTCGATCACCGACCACACATGATGTGGAGCAATATCATATTATATCCCGTGAATGAGGCTCGAAACACTAAGCGTTGGGAGGAACCAATGTGATGAAATTCAGGGTTTAGCACGAGTTTGGTCAATACCTGCACTTAAAATCATGAAAAGAAGTCAATTCATGAAATAATCCCGTTAGTTGAAACATGAAGTTCCGTTTGTTCGGTTCATCAATGCTGAATTTTTGACAAGTAGTAGAGCATTTTTTTACTCGGTTAACATTGTCCGATTGCAAGGGCACAAAAGCTTCCTTTGCAATCTGTCCACTTTACAGTGGATTTGGCGTTTCACTTCTATTGGTAGTAATCTTTGTACACGTCCATTTACTAGGATTGATCAACTCATTGTGCCAGGTTGTTTTACGTCAGCGACTAAGGGGATAAAACGAAATGTTATCATCTCGCGAAATTTGTTTTCTGTTTTATGAATCCTATTGTTTTAAAGCACAGATCATAATAAACTGTTATTTAATCGGTGTAAATTTTTATCTAATAACAACTCAATGATCTGATCAAAAGTGAGATTAAACAGACATTTCGGTCACGGCGAGTAGCCTTGATCAAGGTATTCCAGAGTAGTAACCATCCCGCTANCGATCTCTCGGACAATTATCGAGAAAGTACTCACGAACTAGCTAACAAGCTCGTTTGCGATAACTTCCTGATCTGGTTAATACAGTTATATAAATAGGTAATTGGCACATCAAATTTGCATAATATTTGACGTGTGTGTGCGGATTGGATTGGCGGATATAACTAATTGATTGTGTGTGGTTAACAAAACATTGCGGTGGTGGATGGATGGGAATAGGGATGTCACATGAGGGTTAGGACAGAGTCAAGGTTATCCATCACCTGTTTGGGGCACAGGGTCAATCGAAGGGGTCAAGGGGTCATGGAACTGGTCAGATCTAATCATGCGATTGAGTTCACTGCGTGGCCATGGTAGTTGAACTGCTTTACCAAATCGCCTTTGGGAACAAAGTGATGGGTTAAACAACGGATAGCCACTGCCTCAGCTGTTGCTAAATGTTGTTGGCGAACGGCCTTAGACGGAAAAGGAGACACCTTGAAGGCACCTTCATTCACAGTATGCCCAGTATTTGAGAGGTGTTCCCCAAACGCACTTGAAATGATTTTTCTGTCCCCAGTAGTCAATCAGGCTGGTTTGTGTTCCTACGAAGTATGCCAAACATAAACAAACGAATGAGTAGGTAATCATGGAGAAGGTTGAAATAGGCAATCAATCTTTGAGGTTTATGGAAATAATCGCCTAATTGGTGAACTGGAGGCGTAAACATGCGACCGGAAATGTGCGTGTGGTAGCTCTTTCCAAGTGCCGGGTGATTAGCTCACTTTTGTAATCTCCTTTGAATGGGATTCACAGGTATAAGTCTTTCTTATTCACTGTTGTCATTGGAGGTTTCTTGGGTGTTTCGGATAGTTTTTTTCTGAATGAACCGTTCCGGGTAACCATTAGATGTGAGTGTTTGTTTTATATTCTCCAATTCTTGTGTTAAGCTGTCTTCTGTGCAAATGTTTCTTGCACGGGCTGCGAGGGAACGGATAAGGTTTTGCTTCCGTTTCAGTGGTACGAAGCTTGCAAATGGAATAATATATTCAATTTGCCCAATCCATGTTGGCTTACGATAAACACATCTGTTTCGATAACCATCACCACGTCGCATGAGATTCATAACGAGAAAATGGAATGTGTCTTCTGATTCAGCTTCTGATGTAAAACTAATATCTGCGTGCGCCTCATTGAATTTACTCAATCACATTTCTAACGAGGTTTTCTCACGTGTCAATAAGAAGAAGAAGATCGATAAAGTGCCCTTGGATATGAGTTTCCTGAGAACAACCCATTGATAGGACTTTTATTTTACTGATATTAGCGCTTTCCGATTACTTCAAAATTCGTCTTCTTCGTTCCGCTTGATACCTTCAAAGTTAAGCACTACCTAATATGTGCATGTGTGCACTTCGTTTTCGAAAACCCCGTTGGAGAAATTCCATGTTCTCTTAATTAACTCGGGACCTTTCCGCGATATATAGAAGCGCGATAGTTAAGCCCCGTTTAGGTCTAGTCGGTGCGAGTTTGTTTATTTGTCCGTGTCCATTTTTCGTTAGATGTTCTCCGACAAGTTCGTTCCGTGTATTCTCCAGAACTATGTTCGCAGCCAATTTAGAAAATGCTGTAGATTTTTCTCTTATTTCTGTAGTTTATTTTGTTTTCATTATCTGACGCTGGAAAGTGTTTTTTTTTCAAAGAAACGCAAACATTATAGTTTCCTAGATCGCCTTGATTGCCTCAGACGTACCCTATCAGTCCGGAATGCTGATCGCGGTAACTTTGGTCCCTGCTTGGGGTGGTCGGTTCACTCTAGTTCATGTCTTGTAAACCGTGATGGATGGCTTTTATTAGCATTCAACTCACAGTTACTCGTGAGTAATGGTGTGAGATAAATTATAATCATGTGGGCTGACTATATTTCAGATTTCATCCTGACGCACAATACTCAGTTCATCCAATCAATCATGCAGTCGGGAAGCACTAGACTAGAGTTTCACTTTTCTTGCCTCTCTCCATTAGTGCATATTCAAGTATTAGTTTAATGGCAAGATGATCTGAATCTTCATGGTATTCCTGTTTTGGCGGGAGGTTTTCAATCGATTTAACAGATAGTTAACTGTCTCCTTCCGTTGTTGTTCGGCCCATGTAACTGACTGATCATCATTGAAGATGAAATCTAAACAAATGTGAAATGAAAATTATACTCACTTCTTGTGTGAGTTGATTGGAACAGTGGTAACACCGTCCGTGCCATGGGTCCAAGGTTCAAATCCCGAACTAACGGTGGATATGCACTACTGAGGGGCTCTAAGGAGGGCGAATGTCGAGTCTACTGCTTCCCGAGTGTGTGGTGTAATGAATAAACGGAGGATTGTGTGTGAAGATGTAGTCAGAAGGATGGTTGGTTCACATAGGGATAACTTTTATCTCGAACCACTCGGTTTATGTGTTGCGGTTCGTCATTGCTTATCTTTTATTCGTTGCAATCCTGCCTATTGACGAAATGAATGTATGCTTATTGCATGGTTTGAATGAGTACAACCAAGGTGTAAGTATCTCTAGGCGTGGGCTGGGTTTTAGTGAATCGAATGCATGAGAAACATTCACTCTCATACGACAAGCTAGCAAATAATGACTCCAACTATCTCTCTCTTCGTTTATTTTCAAGTTGATTGGTTTGCATTGAGTGTCAAGGCAACGGAAGAACTTTTTCTCATGCTCTAGTTTTCAATGATCGCAAAAGTACCAACGACGAATCTAACGTGTGTATACATGTGCCTTGGGTTGTTGAGACAGATGAATACCTTTCACTCTTTTGAATACAAATAAAAGATCAGCACCACTTGACGATACAGGAGATCTGAACATAACTCAACAAATTTGCGTGTGTATATGTGGAGTGTGTTTGAAGTTGTGTGTGCACAAATGAGACAATTGCACCCCAATTATGAATTATTATATTGCAAAGATTGGAACAATGCGAGGCAAAAAATCTTTTTATATCCACTTTCACGTGGTTGCCACCCGACGGTCAGGACCGGAATGTGATTGAAATTTTCCTTCGTGTTGTGGACAAAGTTAACTGAACTACTCCGGGAAGGGTCGTTGCATGTCAGGGTGCAGGGTGTAATAAGAGAAACCAACGAAAGTTATCTGATTGCCAAGGTAGTAGATTCCCTGCCAAAGCAACTAGCCTGAGGGCTGAAAATCAAGGCATGTCACATGAACTGTTTAGGAGATGGTATTACGCACTGTCACTTTATGTCTCTCGGTCATTTTCATGAATATTATTTGCTGCGTTTTTTTAACTGGAGTCTGGTAATATTACAATGAATGCGCCTGAAATGGTTGCGGAAACAGAGTTTGTGCTTAGGCTTGACACGCGACATGTAACAGCAGCAAAGTAATGGTGCACGCATTTATAAATGCGATGTGTTATGTAAACTATTACTAGAATCATTCACTTGCATAAGCTTACAACGGTTGGAGTAGGGAGTAGGAAGTCTGATGAAATCTGCCATGCCTTACCAGATTATTCAGTGCCTGCGGTAATTCTTTTTTATTTTAAGCTTCTGCTATTCTTAACTCTAAAGTTAGCAATGAATGAAGCTAATTGTGGGGCTTTGTGATAAAATTACGAGTAATCTAAGCATGAAAAGCTCAGCTGCTGTGTTTTGTAGTAATTCTAACGATCAGCCTATCGTGACAGAGAAATCTTGGGACCAAGAAAAGCGACTGAGAGCCATCGTTCATAGCTCAACTTTCATTCAAAGTCCATTCATCATCCCGCAGATTATTGCCTCCAACACATTACGACAAGGAAACAAACATATCAAAGAAACAGGGAATGAGCCAGAATTTGTCGTGATTTTTTCCAGTAATGACTAAAGTAATCATTGTGTCGGAAAAAATGTTTTAGAAGTGATCAATAGATGTTAGTTTCGCACTTTGCTTTCGAGTACGACAACAACGGCATGACCTGGACCGTGTTCAGTTCAAAACGAACCGGAACGCAAGTTATGAACAAGGTTGTCTGAATCAATCCCGATTCAAGCAGGCTGTCATATATGTAACAGCATCCCCAGTAGGCCAAAACCAAAAACAGCATGTCGATCACGAACACAGGTGGACAAATCTTATTCGACACTGACTGCTTCCGGGCGTTGGTGTGTAGGCGCACAAGGACTCATTTAGTCACCGTGGTGCCAGTTAAGACCTTCCCGCCTGTAGGTTTTACCACGAGCAAGCTCTTTTACAGTCGGGAAGGTTATTTTGGACTTTCTCCATGTACTCTGTAATTTCCAGTAAAAGTAATACTGCTGTCTTCTGTATCATCGTCATCGCCATCATTATCATCATGATCCTCAGCATCGTCATCAGTCTATAGTTCTGAGAATCGCATCGGTGACCAAGTTTTTTGAGCGAAACACAAACGAACAGCACACAAAGACGATTCCCTTTGTCCACATATGATAGAGAGTAGCTTAGCAAGCAAGCGGCAAAACTCCTCACTGTTTAGTACTGGTCTTCAATTGGGACACTTCGGTTGATATACTTTAACCCTTTTTAAAGTGATACTTTATCCAATCATCTATGCTCATCGGAATGCCAAGTGTGAGAGAGGGAGGTCGAATTGATTTGAGACTTATTGTAGTAGAGGTGTTTGGACAAATTCAAGAGGCAGTTAAAGTAGCGGGTGTTTCAAAAGATCCTAAGCACTATTGGGTAGAAAATTTACATGTGGTTCATTTGCACTTTAATCCGATGAAACTGCGTTCAGTGGTAAAGCACTCCACCCCCCACTCCTCAATCGTCTGTGCGTCTGGCGAATAAAAGTGAACCGCTTTGTTTTGACATTTCGTTGCTCGTGAAAACCTAGCCACGGTTGTGATTTATTGTGAGGTGCATAGAGCATCTGATTTGGCTGTTTTCAGAAAATACGTGAACACAAGCATCTGAATCCTGTAGAGCGAAAACCGTCAACTTCAACTGTGAAGAAAGTGCAAAGAGCGTTTTTCAGATCCGATCGGTTCGAAGGAGAATAAACGGGTTCGGGAAGAAGCGATGGACGACGGAAGGGCTGCGTATGTTCACCTGTTCCGTTGGTACTGGGTACGTTGGCCGCACACACAAACGCTTATCCGACTCCTTTTGTGAACACCACCCAGTTTAGTTGAGGACAGGAACAATTAAGAAAATTATGAGCGCAACGTTTTCGCATCTCGTTGAGTCAAATCAATCGGTGGATGTGGCAAGGTTCGATGTAGGCAATCAAAAACAACGAGACATCGTATCTTAGCCACTGCCAAAACCGTAAGTACCCTTGTGAGCCAAGAAGAAATTCGTACAAGCACCTAATCTCTTCTGGTCCACTTCATCCACTCGAAAACGTGTTCAATCACTTGAACTTTGACACTGCGGTCAAGTTCACACTGTACACACGCAAACATGTTTGAAGCTAGAGGCGAACCATTGGGGATTGAATTTTTCATTCCCTTTTGTTCTTTTGTTAGTCACATTTGATGGTATGTAATGACATGATTACAAATAACTGAAAATGAACTTGTTTGCCACGTTATTGCTGTTTTCAAACTGGATTGAGAAATGTTATAAAAATGCTTGTGGCAAACCCGAAACTTTCAAGTCACAAGTGAGCTCGACAACTTCTTCACAGTCATTCCTCCAGGCAGACGTGCTGTCTCGCCTCTACTCCCATCCATACCCGATTTGTCATAGTTACCCGATGGAGGATCTGGATTTTCCGAATAGGGGAATAGTTTCAACGTACCTCTTGGGAAGAAAACGGCTGATCAAAAATCTAATTCTGCCTTCTGAGGCTGTGTTCATAGTGGTGTGAACAAATAACATCAAACTTACTGGATGCAAAGGCACCAATTTTCAATAGGTCATCCTCAGAAGACGTTTTCGTCTAAGATGGAATCGCTGCCCACTACTCATTGTCTGCTAGAACCTGACTTGAATAAACCTGCCCATGAAAAATTTATCTGTATCGAATAACCACAGATTTCCCTGGAAGACAATTAGGGAAAAAATAGGAGACTCATTTTCACCTGTTCGCCGAGCAAGTTTGATTCGCTTCAACAAGATCACAAAGTCTTTTGACGAGTTACACGTCTAAATTTTCTTCCGAAACTTGTGCTTAAAACGCTCTCACGAACGGTAGCAACACTCATCCATGAATGAAGCAAAGTTGTGAAATATTTGGAAGATAGATGTTGAATTTCCGATTCAATAATCTGTAATTTCAGAATAAACATAATTTGCAATTAGTTTTTAATATTTTTCAGTTTTGTAGAGTGATGAGTACAATAATTTAAATAGAACACTTCAGCTAGAAAAATCAGCTCCATTACTCAGCATTTTACGACCAAGGTTTCTTGTCGAGGTAGTTCTGATAGCAATATGTTTTAAGTCCCCTTACTCCGCTGGGGGGTCGAAATGTGCCATATCATCATTTTTTGCACCTGTGCTTTGTATCCGCTGTAAGTCTTTGTTTACCATCCAAATCTAGTTGCATGATGAGTGACATTTTGTGCCGAACCCTGTACCAACTGATTTATACTGAATGTTGCCGCAAGGTCGGAAAGGGCTACAGCGTAATAGGAAACCCGGTAGAGCAGCGCTAGGGGACATTCCTGACCCGTCTTCCTAGCCTCGGATTGATCACTAGTGTGTGAATGACAACGCGTTTGTATTGTTCAATCACACAGGAAGTTCCACAGCCATATCGACATAAACGGTTAATTCTCTATTACCGGCACGCTTGAAAAACAAAAATACAGATACCGATTATGATAGAGAGTTGGAAACTTTGACTAACCTTTGGCCATTTCATGAATACCAAAAGAAGGCAAACGTTACGGGATGTTTAGATTCCATTTCATCTCAACAATCGTTGAGAAAACAAACAGGGAGGTCAAAAGTGGCAATAATATTGGTTACACTTTGCTTCAGTCCAGTGAAACTCCGCTTTAGACGGACGAACTATGGAGATTGTAAATGGTGATGATACATACCACAAGAATGTGCTTGGAATGATGGAAATCAATGTATCGCCCAGGCTGAACAGAGGGTAAGCTGAGCAAATCGGAAGTGTTTCGAACAATCTGGATTTTTGTATTCAAAATGCCTTGAGTTAAATAATTTAAAATAATCTAGAAAAATAAAAACACATCGAGTTGCAACTGCCGCCAGCAAACTTCTTGTGGAATCGGTTCTTTTCGTGGCATAATTGTCCGTGATAAATGCGCACAGACGAAAATATTTTGAGGCTTCATAGTTGTAGTCAGTGGACATAAAACGGCTTTTGACTTTGACTTACATAAAAAGTAAACCAAAGAGGAGGTCAAATGCAGAAGTGAGTGCATTTCGTCCACCATGACGACCTATAGTTTTTGTGGTAAAACATAGCTTACGATTCAGACAAAATCAAGCAAGCTTGGTTAACATTAGGCTAAATTCATTTAAGAAGCTGTGTTGAGGATAATCCACGTTATCGAAAACAGCTGAAATGTTTTCTTTAATAAATATTTGTAGTACATCTTTTTTATCCACAACTCCAGGTTTCGTTAATTCACCATTTATTCTAAGTACCACATGAGAGTAACGGAGGATCTGATTCAATTTCAAAGAGGGAATTCGTACTGTATAGAGTAACTGAGGTGTAAACCGAAAAGCTATAAAGCATCTTACAGCTGCTTCGACCTGGTTGAATCCAATCATCACAGCAAATCCATTGACTTCTCAAAATAACTGATTTTCGGTTCACGCTTCATTAGCTCTTTACACGACGAGGTCGCTATTTGAAATTGAATCAAACCCTCCACTATTCTCATCTAACAAGTAGTCAGGTTGTGAAAGGTTGCGCCATATCGCATGAATGGAAAATGAAAAACGGTCTGATCAGCTGCTCAGTGACCTCGTGGTTAGCATGCTTGCGTTCTGCCTGTGAGGTCCCGGGTTTGACCCCAGTTGCATCGATGGATTCGTACTGCTGATGAGACCCTACCAGATCGAAACAGCTGTCCAGTGCTTCCTAGCTTTTCAGTTCATGCCTCTATACACACTCTATACACGACAAATTCACTCTTTAAAATATTCTGTTTATGCTGTTCCGTACCATGTTGATTGCCAACACATTAAATTCGTGCATTTTTCTTTCATTTAGCTGGGGTCACGGCCGACCCTTCACTGTTTCTCACAGTTTTGGTATTGAAAAATATAGGCCAACGTCCCATCGCCTTAGAGGTTCCGTCTGTGTATCCCATCATCACCGTATAGCTTTCTAACTTCCGTGCATTTCATAGCGGAACCTCATTCGGTTTCTTCCTCCTTCATGAAAATGGATTGTGCGATAATCTTTGATAAATTGAAGTGAAACCATAATTTTACATCATTCAAAATGATAAAGGAAGGAAAGAAAACACAAAGAAACGCGGTCCAAACTCTACTTTCTTTTTTTGACTCCTCTCTGAAATTCGGATGTCATTCAAATAGTATTGTTTCTTTTACGGCAACAGTTGCATTGAAAAATCGGCAGAGTATGGTAACTGAAGCCTCAGTCGGTCTAGGAGCGCATCGAGCGAAAAATGTTCTAAAAACATATCAACCACTGCCAGTTTTATGTAGGAGACATTCATCGACTTAATTGTTTCATTTGCAATACCGTACAGAAGAGTGAAATACCTGTAGCACATAAAGCCATGTGGGCACTTTTAGTTAGTTGTGAACCTGTCAAGCAAATAATTGATCCAACGACTACACCAACGGGTCGTACATGAAAGCTTTTAGAGATTCGCCTCTCGTGTTTATTGTATTTTATTAAAAAGAAGGAATTAGTATTGATTACATAGTTGGTCTGGAAATGAACCGATTTTAACGCAAAGCTGCCATGAAATATCTTATGGCTGACAAGTGACACGCATTCAGGCACATTATGCGTCATGATTTTACCTGGGAGTAAAAGAGTGAAAGAACAATGTGTCTTCTCTGGGGGTGGACTTCTCCATGAACTGTCTCAATATTTAGGATCACATAGTCTAACAAAGCGCTATAGCCAGGCAGTTAAGCAAAACATATCCTTTATGATACTGCTGGTTGATGCAGGTCCTACTTGTTCTATTAAGTACATATGAGAACTAATTTATTACTCATTTTGTGAAGTACAATACTTCAAATTGTGTGTATGGTTCTTTTCCTACCGTTTCATTATTTAAGAAAATAGACTCTTTCTCAAGCTGGCCAAAACCATCGTCAAAATAATAATAATAATAATAATAATAATAATAATTTCTGGAGTCAAAGAAGTGTTCCCGTGCTCTGCACTAGGCTACCCTGATTCATGGTCTCAGCTCCTCTTTTCTCACATTTTGTTTTGATGGATAGCGCTTCTGTTTATGGGTAATGGCTGTCTTGTTCATTGAGTTCTTTGCAACTATGATTCCAAGCACATGAGTTTTGTGCTATTCTAAACTCATGTTTGCATTGTGAAACACCTATGAGTCTCGATGAGAGCTAAACCTAAGCAGAAAAGATAGGAGAGTCCATTAGATAACCCACACCCTGTCAGCTGAACCAAGATGCCGTCCAACAGATCGCATTTTCTCACATGTGATCACCAAACTGCCACAAGGGTAAACACAAGTGAAACAATAAATCTAACCAATCAACCATCAATTATGCATGACTTTTGATTGAGTAACTAAAAACATACCAATTCTTCAGCTTCAATTATATCGTTTTTAACTCAATTTTTATTAACTTTTTGCGTCTCTAAATGGGTTTCTACTATCCCGTATTCCGAGCTTATACTGTCACTGCAAAAAGGAGTTTAACTGACACGTTTTGGGGGTGAAAAAACTGATTTTAAATATGAATGGAACGAGGTTTCCTGATCAAGGCAAAGGACCTAAAAATATAAACCAGGAAAGAACCAGTGAAGGGGCCATTGGTAATTCGTCAGTGTGAGTAAAAATATGATCGATTCCCATGATTTATTGATTACTGCTTTGTTTCTCTTGGTAAGCTTGAGGAAAAGGCAGACGCCATGATCACGATGATTTATTTTTTTTTCAGTGATGAGAACCGCTAAGCTGACCGCTGAGACTTGGGATCAAAAACAATAATAAAGGACTATATACTACTACAAACTATTATTATATACTACTATTAAATCAGGATTAGTAACTCCATGTACCCTTAGTGGGAATATCTGTGGTGGGTTGGAAATTTGGATCTTCAATGATGGTACCATGGACCACAAGCGCTCGCAACTTTTTAACATAGCTTCTTCAGTTCTAACTGGAATCCAGTTCGCTTGATAGGTATTGTTACTGTCAGAACGAGTTCCAAATTCAGAAAAAATCACCTGACTCAGACAAACAATGTAGAATTTGTATGCTAAGTCAAGATCATCCAACAAGTGAACTTTCAATCTTCCATATGTCAAGATTGCAAAGTTTGCAAATAAAAAGCAGGTGGTGACGAAAATAGTCATCTTTCCACTTCATATCTACCACAACTATGCACACAAGACAGAAAAAATTTCACTTCTAATAAGCTCAGCACAGATTCAGAACGTTCTTTGAGCAAGAAATGAAATTCCGAGTGGTACCAACAAGCGGATGACCTAACAATTATGTTGTCATTGAGAATTCCACATCCGGTCCCAAGACGAAATTAGCCCCAGATAACCCATGAGGTTATTTTTCAAAACAATTGTTTGCATTTTTATGGTTGAATACTGATTTATATATAAACAGCGTAATATTTATTGTGATGTTTTTTTGGCATGACCACGAATCACTGAAAACGAGCTTGTTCGCCACTCCATGTTCTATCTGAAATTAGGGAAAAATCAGTTAAACGAAACCATAATGAGCTATTGTTTCCCTGCGTGAGAAAAGAAAATAGAGAGAAACGATAACCGGTGCAGGAAAGGAAAACATACATATGAAAATGGAAGAGTACGACCAAGACTACCACAATTTCGTCAGGACAGAGAGAAGACAAATATTGCGGGATATTAACATTTCTGTTAATATTCTCGATGTTAAGGAATCTGGTATTCACACAAGAAAGCCTTGAGAACTACAGTGCTTTGATGGAAAAAATCCAGGGTAGGCTGGGGGAGCTAGAATCAGTCCAGTGGTAATTTGACTGATTCTCGGAAACTAATTGTGCACATAAAATTGGATAACCAAACTTGAGTAACACCTCTTTGCTGAAAGCTAAGAACCTTGGATTCATATTATGTAACAACGGCTTGAACAACAATTGTGTGCACAAAATTCCTGACACAATTACTCAAATAACCGTGGAACTGATTCTAATCACTCCCACCTTCGCTGACTTTTATCCGTTAAACCACCATTGAAATCTTGTATAAATACCATAGATTTTACGTTGTATTGACCGAGGAGACTAAGGGAAATTTTGATATCTCGCAGTATGTCTTCTCTCTGTTCTAGGGCGGTGGTGGCCCGGTGGTAACGTCACCAAATTATCACCCCGGGGATGTGTGTTCGAACCCCACCACCACAGCCTGAATTTCACCTTTGTGTGTAGAATGGCAGCCCTCTGATTGGCTGCTTCCCCCTTCCTGGAAAATTGTTGTATCTTTGTATATTCAATAAAATGAAAAGGAAAAAGAAAGAAAGAAGAAAACATATAGATGACCCAGTGTTTCAAATCCCACTAGTTCTCCAATTCCGGATGAGAACCTTTGGGTCACAAGTCAAGAGATAAGTAGGTTGTTTTAATGATTTATTTTTCAATTTGTTATGTTTTAGTATCAATTTACCATGTCCCGTCATGGATTTAAATTGACTTGGTACAACATGAGCCGTGAGGCTGGGACAATTTGAATTGGTATGATGACCTCTTAGGTATAGAACACAAATTGTCGGCAAACAGTTATTTGGATCCCTTTTGTTCCCAAATCGTTATAGTTCAGGTTAGCGTATGACAAAAAGGGTGACACGAGATGAGGGGATTGTACGATATATTTCTTACAACGGGATCGTACACCTGGTGATGATTAGTACGTGTCATCACTTTGTTTATTTACGCGTTAGACTGTCCACCTTCAATCAGTTGAACGGTGCATGAATCAGTTATTCTATCTACATTTCTGATTTCAACGAACGGATAATGCTTGTCGCCAGCAGTACCAGTGAATTATTCCTAATAATCTTACACTTGTGTTGTAGACTGCAAATCAAAATGAAATGATGCCAACTAGGTTTCCAGTCTCCACCAAGGGTTCAAGAGTGAAGTTTGAATTCGGCCCGTGCGTTTTATTTTTCAGTCGCAATTGATGTGTCTCTTGATACGCTTGGATGGCTATCTTTTCGTGATCCCCGAGTATGTTGCATCACGATTCCACTTGATTCGGCAGATAGTTATAGACAAAACTAATGAAGGTTATTCATCCTTGCTCGGGTATCGAATGAAGAGTGATAACAAAAACACGCATCCAAGTATGACACCAGCAACAGTCGTCCTAAGTGCAACTCGATGAGTCTGCACACCGTTTCGGATGCTGGATTTCTATTGTGGCCTAAAGCTCTAAGACACTGCCTTCCAGGAAAGTACGCATCACCGTTTCATGATCCCCAATACCATTCGTGGAAGTTCACGAATGTCGATTGGTTAATATATTTTGAATCAATAATATTTGTTGTGCATATTAGTTAAACCGGTTGATTTTTTTTATTAACCCGGCTAACGACTAATTTCGTGGCTTTATTCCTCGGTGTTAGGAAACTCCCGTTTGTGTGTGCTGGTGGTATTGCGAATGTGTTTACTGATCTGCATGTGGTACCAGTGCTACAATTTTCATTGAACAGAATTTTGAGGAACAGCTTTTTTTTGTTCCGCAACAACCGCAGACACCGATTTCGTTCTTGATGTGAAATCGATGTGGGGGTGTGGTTCCTCACAGCTGAAAATTCTGTCCTAATTAGTTCTTCCGAATCGAAGAACTAAGCAAGCTGCTTAAGTATATCAGACACATGATAAATCGTGTTTTGAGGGAGTTGTTGGAAGAAATTATCTATAATACCGTGTAGTGCCTAAATTTATAGTAGACTGTGATTAGCGATGATCTGAATCATTCAGAATCTTGAATCAACCTTAGCTTAAGGTCGGACTCCGAACCAAAAACATAAATAAATAGGTTCAATCTCTACTTTAATGATACTCATTCCATCTCATCCCAACTATCGGCTAACAGCGTGGAATGCTCAAGGATTACTCGTTCAGTTTTGTTTTCCGGTTGCTTACTTACCAATAAAACTAAACTTTTTGAACATCGCAATCACTGTTACAGCAGGATTCACCTGATTGCCAACATGAAATTCGAGAGTCAACCCGGCTGGAATATTTCCGGTAACTACGTTCAAGTTTCCGAAATGTTGTGGTTATGACATTTTAAAATCAAATCACCAACTACTTTTAATGTACATCTGGTTTTCGCTGTGATAAAAATTGTTAGTTACTGCTATGCAGCTAACCCCCTATTACAGTGAAGTAGCTAGGCTAGAGACAAGACATTTCCGTTGATTTGAATGGGAACTGTTTTAAGGGATCGTCGAAAATAATAAGAAAAAGCTTAGGAGATTTCGTTGTTTGCAGAACAAAACAAGTGTAAACTGAAAAGCTGGGAAATACTCTACAGCTGTTCCTATCTGGTCTGGTCTCTTCAGAAGCGTCAATCTTTCCACCTTGGTAGTCAGGTCCGGAACACTTCCAACCGAGCCCTGATCCTGGAGACTGGTGCTGATACGATCAAGGTTATGTGCTCGCGACAAGCTTTTAAAGATCGATTGTGCTATGTCCTGTATGGACAAAGGGAAAAGGGTCTAGGCAGGTGCTTGGTGCGTAAGTTTGTAGCATTTGTGAACTACCTGTGAGGTCCAGGTGTGATCTTCAGTCAGATCAATGGATTCCCCTTGCTGATGCAACACAACTAGATAGAAACAGCTGTACTGTGTATCTTATCTTTCAACTCACTCGTTATTTACTTTACATACGACGAAATTAGCAATAGAATAGTGAAAGGACACTGAAATCAACTGTGCCTTTGCGAGTGGATAGATTATCGAAGAATTAATTTCCATTTAATCGATCTCACTCGGTAAGCTATCCGTGATTTTTAGAGTGCATTTCGATTTCCAAAAATCAAAAAATAATAGAAATATTTTGAATACAGATAGATGATTGTTTACGCATCAAAATGACTATTAGTTTATCTCCACGGTATTATTTAAGCTAGACTGCGTATACGATGAAATTATGTCTGATTCAAACTTACTTACTTTTTTTCCTTTTGAGGGGCTAACTCCTGCGGGAGGATAAGTAGGCTTCTTGAATTTTCCTGATGATGGCAGCCCATGCATGACGATTGGTGGCAAGGTTGACGCAGTGTGAGACCCAGTTATACCGCCATATAATTTTCGTATCTAGATCTATCCAATTCAACAGACAGTCTGAATTTTAGCTAGATTTGTTTGATACATTCAACATTCCGCGATTCCGTGGAAATGGTCAACATTAGTAACGAATTCTTTTGTTGGAGCGAATTTGGACTTCGGAGATGAGTGTACTGGGGTCAACGCAGGTGTTCACAATCAAGATGGAATATCACACATGGAAAGATCAGAGTTGGATAACAGAACTGAACAGAGTTAAGTTTCCAGGTGGCCAATATAAAAGACAATATCAGTTGTTAACTAATTGCTAACCCATGAAGGTAGCACATTTCTTATGAAAGTTTACAGCTGGAACACCTCAGAACATTGTAAAATCGTTCAGTTGAAAATTAATCTCGTCAATTTTCCACTCAAAAACTCTTGCATTCTTTCTGATGCACGCTTGACTTAATTCATTCTCTCATAGAAGAGGCCGCTCGGAATAGGATTTCTATTTTCAGCCTCTGAGGTGAACGAATATTTAGGTCGCAGAGTGCCGAATTTGACGTCCTTGTGGTACAGTTCAACACACACACACACATTCCATTTAATGGCAAAGCAACAATGAATGTTTGTGAACCAAATTCGGACGACTTGCGCAACTAAGTACAGTTACAGTGAGACTATAAATTTCTGATTAAATCCTTTATTTTTTGTTAAGATCATAATGTATTCATTTTTCGGGCAATTTGGTCAGCTGATTTGGTTTCAAACTACCAATCTGCACATACATTTTGCCCTCGATATTTGATACCCGAAATCGACCGTGTGATTTTTGCGCTCACCAAAAAGTGATTTGTTATTACCATCAGCTATTTTTTACGGTAAACTCGTCAGTCATTACGTCTATTGAGTCTGGAATGCACTGACCATAATTGCGTACGTATTGCAGTCCACTGATCCTTGAGGGAGGTATGCGTCATATCGATTAGTTCCTTACACAAGACCTAATAAATTAAATAGCTTTTTGCTCTCTAGGTGACTGCGTTATGAACACCTACTACTACCAGAGGATAAATTGGCTCTATGGAGATTAAAATGATTCGTGGGGCCTTTCAAAAATATAATTACAAGCGATCTCCTCAAAATCAGTTGTTCAATATTCCACCGCTAACCTTTACACTGCAACCTCCAGTGCAGTACAGTTGCACCACACAAACCGGTGGCCGGTAGTTCGATTCCTTCAACTCCTCTGGCTAGCAATACGAATGTGTCTCAATCGTTGGGATTTATTTCGCGTCCGCCCCCGTGAAGCTTGTCAATCTACGAAACCAATTAGGTTTAAAGAACTTCCAGTAGGATGCCACCCTTCCCAGCTGCTTTTCTGGTCCTCATATGGTTGTCACCTTTGTTCTTTTTGCTATATTTATGAGCTCATATTTGCTGTTGTATGGTTCACGTCCAGCTGTGAATGATGAGACCATTTAACGGTAGAAATAAGCTTGACACATCCAATAGGGTGAATTTTCAACTTAGTATACCTGAACATAAAATAAAATAAAAAAAGATTGAATAGACCGAATTTGTGTAAGTTCTACGGTCATACGGAACTATCCAGCGTGCCGTTCACAGCAAGCTATCGTGGAGTAATTAGTACATCTATTCCAAAAGCTATGTGCCATTGGAATGGAAAAGAAACCGGATTGAATGTCTTGCCACCGGAGTTCGAAGACTATGTGCAGACGACACGATTGAGAGTGAACCGAGATTTATTCATGAGGTTTTCCTTCATTACGTATACTCAGAACGATTCGTGGATAACATTCAAGGCAGCACTAGTTACCAAATAAGATCACTGTCTTTGATAATAAACCGGTTTAAATATCATTACCCCTTGAAGGAGATACAATTGCCGACATGATGATATGTAATCTGAGTACAGTTGACGAAAAGGCACTTGTTGCACCGAAGCTTCGCACTGTGCTCATTTCCAGGCAACTCTTGCGCTTTCAACTCAAGGATCAACTGCCTATTTCCATAGCCTCTTTCTGTGTTTATCTATCTGTTTCTTTAGGACAAGGTATACTGGTTTCAAGGACAGGCGTTTGTCTGTACGAGTCAGCGAGCGTCACCCAGTGTGACTGGATATTGGAATGACTAGCACCATCAGCAGTTTGACCGCTGCTTAGCGGAGTCAAACCACTTGATTAACGTGATCGAGGTGTTTAGAACCGTCTATTTCTTACGCAGCCGTCAATCTAAGAGGATTAGAAGTTACATATTTGCACCAGCGGAAGCGACTCAAGACGATACAGGACTGAACGTACGGTGGAACAGTGGGAGTGAGGCAATCTGGAAAGACAGCCTGGAGGGATTTTGAGAAACCACTGACAGTCAGGTTCTCCGTGCATGGGGATTTATAGCAGACCTGAAAAGAAAAAGTGCCATGAAGCCAAAATGCTCAGGAGATGCAAACGGTCATTCAAGTATTGCTGGCATGGGTTTCTAATAGTTGCATTATGACCGAAAGTGTATCGGAAGAATTGAATCTCCCTCTCTTCTCCCATTTCATGGTTTGTCCGGAGTCTAAACATCTCGAGAACACTATTTATTAAACGCCGACAGACATGAATTTCCTTTTTTCGATATAACGCAGTTATTCATCTATCTTTTATGAATCAATCAACACAGCTGTCGTTCGTTCCGTACCGTTACTGTCCTCTTTTTTGCGTCTGTTGAGTCCGCACGGCCATTTTTCTGTTGAATGCACTTTGCTTACATGGATTGTGATGGAAATGGGAAATTCTCGAAATATTTTCAAATTTTAGGTGTTTATATCCAGACCGATAGTCTTTGTTCTAAATTTCATATGACCTCGTTCCGGTTTCGGACTGTCGTGATCTCTCCTCAAGCAATGTCCTCAGCAAATTCGAGCTCTGTTGTCAGGACCACCTGATTGATTTCATGTTCTCAACAGAACACGATGACGCAACGCATTACTCAGTCTGGTTAAATGGGGCTGGGGATAGAAAACAGTCGTGCCGAACGCCTGAATCAAGCGGCAACTCTGGCAAATCCTCCCCGCAGGTGCAAATGCGCTAGATCGTATTTTACAGTAGTGCGATTTTGTCGAAACTAATTAGCTCTCCGTCTGCCCAAGGTTATGCAGTATATGGAAGCAATAACCTCATCAAGATCATATCGTTCAACTTGCTACCTACCCCATCAAGCATCATATATAGTCATATTTCATTCGTGAAAGCCTAACGCTGACTACCGTCTTTAGGTCTCAGTTCTGTGGCTTGTGAATATTCTGGGTTACGATGAGAATTTCTGACTTGCCCAACTTGCTCAGAATATTTAATTTTGCTTATCCCAACATCAAGTTCACATTGAACGAAGAGATTAATGGCGAGATTGGTTTTCTCGATATCTGGCTAAAGCGTCGCACATATAGTTCTATTCAGCGATCGATTTATAGGAAACAGAATTGGAGCGGCCAGTATCTCCATTTCAGAATCTTTGTGCCATTCAAACAAAAAATAAATTTTATTCAGTGTTCAGTAAACATGGCGGTGGAAATATGCACCGATGACACCATAAATGCGGAACTGTCATTCATTCGCGATGTTTTCCTAAAAAATGGTTATACAGAACGTTTTGTGGATAAATTTTTACGAAATAACCGTCCGAGGGAAAGACTTTTAAGAGGGGAGAAAAAGCCAGTATATATTTCTCTCCCATTAAAGAGGATACAATCGCGGAGTTGGTTAGCCGCAAACTAAGGATTGCGTTGGAGAACACTTTCCATGCCGCAAAGTTACCTGTCTTATTCACGTCCGGATCGATTTTGTGTTCGCAACTCAAAGACAGGATTCCTGCTTCTGCAGTCTAATTTTGTGTCTATCTGTTTACGTGTTCCTGTGGAGCAACGTATATCGGCCGCAAGAGCAGGTGCCTATCTACACGAGTTCGGGAACATCATCCGGCCCGGGTGAACTCTGGTGTGATTAAAACTATTACAAGTGCCATCGTTTCACATCTCGTCGAGTCCTATCACACAGTGAGTGTGACTGAAGTAGTTCAGATTCTACCGTGTTCGGGGTCGCAGACCAAAGTTGATTAAAAACCGCATCCGTTTGCATAACTCTTTGTGCGCCCAAAAACAATTTGTGAAGTTACTCAACCTATCATGGCCCTCCGCTTCCTCCCAATCCCACCCCGAAATCACACAAATAACACGGACCAAGCGTAAGTTCCGACGGCAGGATCAGCCATATCCGGTTTTGTGAAATTGAGACAGAAAACAACAACAATCCCCATTTGAATAATAATAATTTGGTTTCCTCTTTTCTATACAACTTGATGTGACGTATTAGTGAGTTGATGAGTCACCGAAAAAAAGCTTGTTTTCTAGACTGCCGTTTTCATTCAGTGTTTGTCGCTGGTATAT
>UZAN01046224.1:0-25771 GCA_900618425.1 Echinostoma caproni
AAAACAATCGACCGATAGTTACTGAGATGCTTTGGCTTGCATTCATGTACGGAGGCACACGTGACCAGTGGAATGAGCAAATGTTTGCTTTACGTTCTTGCACCAATTGTTGTAGATATAAGTCACTAGGCCTCCTCCATGTTTCTGATACGTTGCCGGACGATTGACACGGTATCCAGTGAAGCCATCGATTTTAGTAATCTGTTCATCAATTTCGCTCTATAACTAAGTTTCCTGTAAAAGAATTGCGCCTAAATTAGAACATTCCATAGGGTGCACAAGATCAGATATATCTGGTAATTTTCCAAGCAACGAACGGACGTTGTTGCTGATAATGATGGGTTTACATAGTTGTGACAAAGCTCTTTGACGCAGTGCTACTCTCCAACCACCTCGATGCTTCCTCTAATGTCCGCGAGATTTTCTGCGAATCCTTTTGTATTTATTTCTCACTGATTTTCCAAATTCAAGTACTTCCGGAGGCAAATTAGAGGCGTTATGAAATTTCGCTACTGGCGTCATCGTGCATTTATGGAAACGACCCACAAAGCGATTTGATGTACAAGAACAATTGGAATGTCAGTGACCATGTGACAATAATCGAACAGAAAACTATAGCGCGGCCAAATTTGAACCTCCCGCCAGCGACTTGGTATAATATCAAAATTCTCCCCGTCCCCCTTAGTTATAGATAAATCAATTTCGCAAAAATGACACTGCCGATAATTTACCGCGCAATTTATTCATATAGTTTATGTCACCGATCACCTAGAAAAGGTTTACACTGATCCGCCTGCTTAAATTCAAAAGCTTGATCTCCTTTTCTCAATCATCTTTTTCCATCGTTCTTTTCCCCCTTCCGTGGTTAAACCTCGAAGTCCGATAAGTTTATTACATATATGCTTGTTTAAGTTGTTGTTTGGCAGATTTAAAGTTTTTAAGTCGAGTTTGTGTAAAGGTCAGTAGCCTCTGTGGAATTCGAACCCACGCATGAACACCTCCTACACTTTTGTACTTCTTGCTTTGGGGATATGACCACATTCTCCTCTTGTCTTCACGTTTTGATCGAATTCGATGAACGGTTGTTCATGCCATGAGAGATTCGATACCTCGTTGATTCGTAGATTCGTCATTTTCATCTAGTACCCTCGTTGTTTCTATCGCCAGTAGTTCACCTTTCCGATTTTGTACTTCCCAGTCATCGTTTGGTTTGGCTTACACAACCACAAATCCTCATCACAGTCAATCAGCGCCTACTGGAAGAAAATCTAAATGACTGAACGCTTCATTCGCCGAGCAAGTTTTCGGAGTTTGGAATGAAATATATCTGTGATAAAAATATCTATAGTATTGGTAGAGCAGTAATCGCAACTGCATTTGCGATCAGCTTCTCGAATTGCGCGGCAGCCGGAGATGGAAGTAGCAGTTAGAGGAATGAGAGAGAGAGAAAATGGAGTAAATGACACGTTTGGGAAAAGATCAGTGGTTCAGAATATATTTATCAATCATTACTCGTGCGCTTCCAATCCCGTCTGTTCTGATCGAGCCGTAAGGAATTCACTCTACCCTTAACCTGTAATGTACCGATCTTCTGCCTGGGGTTATCTCCGAGCCTTGGATCATACCACATCATCCGACTGCTATGTGTGCGCACCGACGACCCGATCATCAGGTAGATCGGTTGACGTGAATAGTCTCAAGGTTTCCGCTTGATATTCTCCTGATTATTTCCTGCGCTCATGCACCTTGGATTTCGGGACATTCATGGATCCATTTCCATTGAAGCTGTAATCATTCGATTTTTGAGTTCAAAAGCTCTGATAGTAGTTTTTAAATGCGCTGGCGCTACTTTTCTACATCAGACTTATCTGAATTTCCTTTGGATATCACATTTTTTGCTGAGATTTTACAACACGGACAAGCACTTTTCGAATCAATCTGAATTTCATACATAGTATGATTATTGCATTCTCAGTTTTTCACGACCTGATTATCCATATGAACTATAAATCATCACCATTTTACACAACTATATAGAATGGAAACCAGTAAAATGTATATCTGAGAGTTAGCATACGGATCCAGTAGTCTCTCTATTCACAAATCTTTATCGGTAAAGTATATTTCACTTATACCTGCAGGTTATCAACGTGGAACAGTTTGTTCACTTGTCTATCAGTGTAGTTTCCTGCCCTACTCCCCCTACACTTCTTCCTGACTCCAAACGGATTTCGCTGCTATTGGCCGAGTTTCTCTTATCCTCACGAATATGTCTTCTAGTGAAAATATTGCTCACAATTATCTTCACAATCTCTCATTTTCGATATGATCACCTCTCGAGCATGAGCATAAACACATCCAATATTAGCTCCTTAGTATCCCGTATAAGGATAGATGCATGCATTAATTTCAGCTGAAAAAATTAGTACATCATAAACAAAGTTCTCAGGTGTAAGTGAGTGTAATGCCAGTTACGAAGGACGTACAAATTGTGACAGAGTTCCGTTTCCTGCAAACCCTAATGTTTCCATGACAGAACTATCCTAATGGGTCCCCATACAAGTGTGTGTCTCGATTGCTCTCCAACTTTACGCATCTCCGATCCTGTGTCTGGCATTCACCGAGACGATGGCTCAGCGTTGGCCATGGGTACCGGATAACAGACAGGCATTTTGCGGCAGATAAAAGCTAATTATCCGGCCAGAGGAAAACAATGAGTAAGGTGAAGAGTATTGTGTCGAACTATACGCCGGTAACCGTATTTGCACCTTCTTTTCTAATTCAGGTTTCATAGGGCCGGTCTGCTAAGGACAACCAAACTTATAGCCCTGATAGTTGAAAACTAACCAAAGGGAAGGTGAAACTATTTTGTTTGAACGGACATCCATTGATTTTTTTTGTTTTTCGTTGCTTATTCCCTCACGCGTACAAGTCACACTTTGAACCACACACACACACATTAACCGAATCAATCAACCTTGCATCCTACTGCGTAAACTTCTACTATCTTGTCTACCTATCAGACTACAGTGTAACAGTGGCGGTGTTCTTCATAAAGGACCAACCTCCCTGCGGTTGAATCATTGAATGATCCCAAGCGTACTACAATGTGACATCCTACGAACTGAGAGCAAATAACCAACAACTGACACATGTGACCACATGCCAACTGTAAACTGACACTGGGGTTCAATAGCAGACGAAACAAGCCATTGACTTGAAGACAGACCACGGCCAACAATCCAGAATTTCGCTATCTATCTTGATGAATACAGACCTTAATTGCACACAAGAGCACAAGCACATGTCTCCGAATGAGATGAGACGGTTTGAAATTGACGAAGTATGTTTGTTTTTCTCTTCTGAACTTCCGGATCAGACTGGAATATTCACCGTGTGACTAAAACGGTTTCAATCAAACGGAACAATGAATCTGGCGTTCAGAACACTATGGAACAGATGATGTCAATCACCCCGCGACATGGTTACTGTTTCTCTTTCGCTCCGAAGGTTTTGAATGCGACGCACAAAGTCCACTGATTTCGGCAATAAGGAGTGTTTTGTGCACTTGCCCGTAGCAAACTGCTACTTGATTTTCAATTTTACCGTCTTCTGGAANAGAATTCGAGTATCTAAGCATCTTGACTCCTATTCTTTTACAAATCTTTCAACAGGTCATGGGTGATGGAGCTTATTTTTTATCTATATGGTATTTAAATTCTAAATTTGGGATTTATGTTGACGTTGGATGATAGAAAAATAGTTAACATTGTTGGATTTGACCAAATCTGTTCCATCCGCAGCGGTGTTCGCTCTTAGGAGTGATGTTCAGAAAAGGGGGCAGCACATAATTGATATGGTGAGAAAAGTACACAACTACTTCCTGAATGGTTCCCGTTTGATTATCATTGCCTATGGCGTTTGAAGTAATACGGAAAACAGTGTTTCTGTATCCAGTGAATTCATCAGATAAGAATCCATTCTAACTTGTTCGCACTCATTGTTGTCTTCACCTGAACGGTCGACTAATTTTTCGTTCATCTCAATCTTGGAATCATTTCGATTCGCAATGCTTAAGCACAGTTATTTAATTGATTTGTTGGTTACAGATTATCGTCATCGAATAATTTACTATTTTCCTTTGGGGTTAGAAAATCCATATAATGGGCGGCGGGATTTTAGAAAACGGAAAACGTTACTTTTAGCAGTAAGCATCCACAGTTTAAGTCACACGTTGAATTGGGGAATTGATAGGATTCCAAGTGAACTTGTTTGGCACGCACTTTTGACGATTCACAAGCAGGACGGAGTAGTTGTCCGGCCCCCAATAAACTGCGTACTTTGAGCTCCATCCTGTTGTCTTACAGATCTGGCTTTCTAGCCATAGGCCTCGGGTGGGGATCCCGAGGTTATCCCCCTTCCTCGGTCAGGGCAACCGGGAGGTAACGTGCCCACACAGCCTATGAACACATACTTCAGATTTCTTTTTGTTCATGTGTTGTGAGACATTTGCCAGTTCTCTGTAATTAGTTACGTGTTGAATAATAATAAAACGAACTGAGAGCACCACGGACAGATGATGTCACATCACACCTGATAACCGAGTTTATGGAGTTTGTTGGCCCAACGAGTGAAGCTAAGGGCCTTCACTAGTGTAAAATAGGTATATGAATTAACGATGCTTCAGATAGCCCTTACCAACAGCACCCTGGAACTCAATAATTATGATGAGAGACATGGGGTCTACAGTAAATCGAATAATTCGAGTTACGCATAAGTAATTGCTTGCACGTCACCCAAGCCCGGACAGAAAATAATCGTGGTCCCTTTAAGGAACGATTTCAAACCGTGACGCTAGGCACAATAATTTTAGGGGCCATTAACCGAATACAAAACCCCAGAACACACAAGAGAGCCTGCTGATCGGAACCGGGCTAATGACTGAATGAATGATCATGAGAATATACCGATCGATGGGATAATGGCTTAAAACAAAGTCAAGCTGGCTTACTGACAAAACGGTTTCGAAGGGTATTATTCAGTGTATGTCATGAACACCTGTACTACGTGAGTGGATGAGCAAAGCGAACTAATATAGGAATGCGTACGACGTAGTAGCAAAACCGCTGAACCTCTAAGGACGTCAGTCGAAAACAACAAACTAGTGGTTCATATCGGTCGGTGCATAGGATAAGTACTCATCCTGTGAGTGGCATCAGGAACGCACGCCCGTCGTTTGCTGGGCCTAAAAGAGTAAATAAGAAGGCACCAAGATCATTCAAAATCACCACGAATTTAGGGAACTGGAGCGCGAGAAAGACAAATACCAAAACTTACAATGGAAACTCATTGTGTAGCTTCCACACAAGTATGGGGATTGCACGTTAACACCCGTAGCAACCTCAAAATGTACTTAAAATGTAGAGTCTAAGAAATGTGAAATAGGCAGAGGGATCCACGAGCCGGGAAAAAGGGCCACACAAAATATACGCTGCGGTAAGTGAAACAGGGAACTAAAGAGATTCGATCAATGATGAGACAGTTATCGAAATAGGATCAGAGTCAACAAAAATAAAGACCCTTAACTAGTAGAAGGTCGGCTCAGCATTTATCACAGGACTGTACATACCAGCAAACGTCCTACTTGGACCTCGGTTGCCGTGCTCGAAGGCAATGACGAGTTAAAAAGCAGACCCCTGAATCACCAATACTACTTCAAAGTAGCCTAAAATTCTTGTGTTTCACTCAATAATATACTAATGTGGCTATTCTGGATGAAACATGGTTAGTGAGCCCCATTTACATAGGATAGCAGGCATCGTCTAATTTTGTCTACTTCAGAAGTTATAAGATTGTTAAACGAGAGGGAGGGGGAAGGAATGCTGCGAGGAGTATCGGAGTTTGCCCTCAGCACATCAACTGCACAAGCAGTGGGCTGCATCGTAATAGATCGGGACCGATACTTTTCGTAGCGCCAATCTATCGGTGACGGAATTCGAATTAAGAGGCTGACCGGGTACCTATAGACCTCAGTAACCCAACCTGTAACGGTAATTATCCGCCCAATATAGTAGAGGATTTCAACTTCCTTGGAATTTACTGATATTAAGAAAATGAACAGAAAAGCCGAGCAGCGTGTTAAGTTATGAACTGTTTCATTACAGCGGCGCTATGTCCACTTATTCAAGACCGCATACCTCTGACAATTATCCTCTACCTCGGATCTGGTCCTCACGCAACCCGGAAGTGAAATCAGCGACCTGAAAGTGATCAAAGCCTATTTCTTTCAGAAAATGTGTTCATTCTGAACACAAATCCAGATTGCAGCCTGGGATGCTTATTCACGAGGATGAAAGTTGGGAAATTGAGGTATGATACTCAAGCGATAGAGCCGTTTCCACTGGAACCAGGGTCGTAAAGAGAATAAAATTGGACCTTAATCCGTAATCCTGTACTAGAACCGACGGTTAATTATACACCCCTGCAACTTCGGGGTAATTCACAAGAAAAACTACTGTTGTAAGTGTTCCGTTGAAAGCACCATAGCACTAAGAACATGTATGGGGAAAATCGTATGCCCTCAGGGGAGTGTACGAAAAGTTACTATGGTACGCGAAAATGTACAACACTGCAAACAGGCCAGAGAAGTGGAACAAGATGGATTCGAATTAACACTTGATAAACAAGTCCGTCTAAATCTTAAAGAATATTGTAGCTATGTGCAATCAAAGACTACGCCAATGCAATCGGCAGATGCTTTGGAAGACTTCGATGCCGGGTGTCATACTCTGGCCCAAGTGAGTGTGAGAGGTGTAGAAATTAATTTCAAAACCTATATAAGGTAGAAGACGGAAAATGTGTACAGCTAGAGTGCCAATACAATGACTTAAATACACATTCCCGAAGATAGTGTACCGAGGATATTGGAGAAACTAAGAGTTAATAAAGCCTCGGGTAGAAATGACCTATATTCAACCTGAACAAACATTAAGTGGTAACTAGGTTCAGCCATGGTGTGAGCTAGTTGGCACACTGCTAACGCACACGCCTACCATACAATGGGTCCGGAGTGCAAATCTCGGACGGGCCGGTGGATATGCATCATTGATGAGCTCTAATGAGACATTGAAACTCGCGTCTAGTGCTTCGACGATTGTATGATTGAATCGATGAACTGAACAATATGTGTGAAGGTGAAGTCTGAAGGGTAGTCAGTCAAGTCAATCAATACCAATGATCCCACATCACTACTCGCAAGTAACTGTGAGTTAAATGTGATCATAATTGAACCACAAGCAAGCATACTGGCCTCGCTTATGACAGTAATCCGTCAGGAGTCCATATGCGTTGCGAGAGTACCTAGGGATTGATCAGCAGTCACTGTGTAAGTCATCCGCAACGGTGGAGATAAAAAACTACCATAAAACCATAGACCCATTTGCCTAATATGTCCTCTGCAAGGGTTTGAAAACCTTAGAAATGATATCACACGATATTTAATAATTAGCCGTGCACAACATGGCTTCCTCAAAAAACGTTTGGGTTTAAGAAACCTATTGAGCTTCTCTATTCACCGAAGGCAACGTACATAGTGGAGTACCACAGGACCCGCCGGTTATTAAGCCCGTAAAGCCTGTAAAAAGAATTAAATTTAGATCACTGGACCATCTTGGAGTTGATATGGATACTTTTATACAATGGACACAGATAAGGGACCTAAATCTAAATAATACAAGGCTGTGTTCGTGACACCACGGATCACTCGATCCGAGTTTCCATCACAGAATAATTCGGGGGTTTCACTCGAGATGCGCGAATGGGGTATCCATGAATTCTTGTTCACGAGGACTTTCGGCCCAGTGACCAATGCCGGACCGCTGCCCGAGAAGCAAGGGGCAGTTTTTCTAGGTCAATACATCATTGTCCACCATGTAAGGCAATGTTAAGACCGCATTTGGAATTCCGCAGCCAGGTTTGGAAGCCTCATTAGAGGAAGAGTATTTGTTGCATCCGGATGGTAATGAGTGAGATAATAGATTGAATAAGAGGTAAAGCATGACAGAATTGGTTAGGTACACAAATACTTTTCATCATGGAGAAGAAACACCTGAGAGGTGACCTCAATGAGAAATGAAAGTTTTGAAGGGTCTGACAGGGATAGACACCGAGAGCATGTTCAGTCGGGCACCAGGAGAATCTAGCAAGAAGCTTATGAATCTCAGGATTTGACTCAATCTTGGGCCGAATTTTTAACACAAACAAAGTGTCAAATGCGTATAATCAACTGCACACTGTTCTGCTTAACTGTAGGATTGTAGGCAATTCAAAGAGACATCTGGGTGACGCTTGGATCAGAGTTTACAGGTCTAATCGAAAATGAAACAACAGGTTCCTGTGAAACACTTGTGTGTTCGTATAGGCAACAGCATTTATACTACAGCAAATTTTTTTCCAAATAATAATAAACAAGCCTTGGTGAGTCTTTATGGCAATGATTTCCCTAATTCGTTTATACTCAGCACATGGAATAATTCAGAATGTACAGGATACTCCCATTTCATCAGTAATGGTTGACCTAGAGCATGACGAGTTAGGAGGTAATTTAATGGAATAGAACAGTTTTAATTTACAACAAATTAACATTGATAATAACTAGTACGTGAAGTGTATGTACACTAATAGTCGATTGGTTTGCCCTTGTTCTTTAGGACTTTTCGAGTCCGCCGACAAGGTTGACCATGTTTTATTCCTGCCGAAATGAGTAATCTCGACGGGTGGGAAACTCTTTCATTTGGTGGAATAAGTTCTTTTGGGAAATTCTCACCACAAATGACATTTTTGTGAACCCTCCAAGGCTCGTCGCACACCATATACTCGTCGGCGAAATAAACCGATCACCAAAATGACGCACATCGAGAGTTGAATTCTCGGGCAAAATCAATACGCGCTGGCCTTTGGTGCGCGTTCTGTGCTGGCTTTATGTCACCTGAAACCTGACATATCTTACAATTTTTCATTCTTCTTTGCAAAACGGAGTATGAATGGCTGGGAAGATCTTCCCGTCGGATAGACGACAACGTTTTTAGGCAATGTTTTTTTCAGAGTAATACGAATCACGTCGTCCTCCTGTTTAAATGTACTCGGTTTACGACCTCCTCAGGCTGTTCTGATTGTGGTTTTCCAATGGATTATCCTGTAAATTGTGCTTTTGTTAACTTTAAAGCATTGTGCAAGATTTTATATCGAAAATCCCAAATTAGGTGCTCGTGCAATTCTGTTTCTGTCCTCTTCACTGAGATAAGGGGAACTATTGAGGTTGAGCGCTGCTTACTTCATTATAGTGACAACAATACGAACATTCAAATCTGTGCACAAAAATGATCTTGATTTCAAGGTTGACTTTGATTGAAATGGTAGTTCTCGAATTCAGTGAGTTAGATATCAAACATAGATTATTATTATGAAACCTTATTTAATGTAATTTCCCCGGGTTGCGGAACATTTTCATTTGGTTATTCAGTAGAGTTGTTATAATGGATTATATGTCGGATAAAAAAATGACTCACAGCAAACATTCGAGGTGATAAGGGTTTATGGAAATAATTTGGGATAATTCTCGAGTCATTCCTATCAGAATATATTGTGTTTTAATACGTGATAAAGTTTACGTTTTTCATGTTCAGATCATTTAATCTTGGCACCCAAGGTCAGGCACGTTTAATTGATAATTATGCAGCCTAAAAGCAACTTAGATCGCAGTAGCCAAGATATAAGTTATTATCCATACCTAAAGCATTAATACAGGTAATAAATATAATGAAACTCCATTTGATCATAAAGAAAATATTTCAGTGCATCACAATCGACCTGTACTGCATCCACAAATCTTCTGGTCAAACGATAATAAGGCTTAGAAATTGCATGATTCTAACTTTGGAATAATTTCTCCTTACCGATTCGGATTTGGGGAGACAAGTGCTTCTGTGAGAGAGGAAATCCGTTGAAATCAAGCAGTCAGTAAGAGATAGAGGCTCTAAGAGAAGGATCGTTCCCACCGTAGTAAGAAAATGGACACTTGGTTGGCAAAAGCCTTTGTGATCGTGTGCAGCTTGACCTGACCTGATACTCAGTACGATTTCAATTACGTAATGCACTCAACTTATTCACTGGAACACTTGACCACACCTATAACATATGCTGCCCTTTTTGAAACTCTATTTGTTTGTAACGGCAGAATAGCATCGCCACTGCTGAAGTCATTCAGAAGACAGGAGTAATCGTACGAATCTAGAGACTCAGCGGCTGTCAAGCATTACACCGACTTCGTCAAAGCTGAAGTAAAACGCCACTTTGTGTCGCACGCCTCCCAGCTTCTGCAATGTAACAACAGTAAGCGAATTTGGCAAGGTATCAAATTGCTGTGTGGGACCAAATCCGAAACGTCGGATTGTACAACGTATTTGGACAGTGTTAATGCAGCATTTATTCACCCAGCAATCAATGCGATCACGCCATTTGTTCTGGACGATGCCGTTCAAGTAGGGGCCGTCGCGAAATAAGAAACTCTTGAGCTTTTGCGTTCCGTGAAAACCAGGTACAGTGTTGGTCCGGATGGTCCTTCATCTTCCCTTCTAAGATATGGGGCTTATTCTCTCAGTGAAATATTCACATCATTTTTGAACAATTCCTTAAAAGCCTGCTCCATACCAGACTGTTGGAAACCAGTAACAATTGTTCCCATTCCCAAATCCTCTACTTCAAACGTTCTAACCAAAAGCTTTCGTCCTATTGCTTTAACCTCTGTTGGACTTAATCTAGTAGAACGTGTTGTTCTTAAGCGCATTTAGTCCTCCATTGATGTCCCATATGATCCTCTTCAGTTTCCTTATAAACCAAACAGATGCANCGGATGGTCCTTCATCTTCCCTTCTGAGATATGAGGCCTATTCTCTCAGTGAAATATTCACATCATTTTTGAACAATTCCTTAAAAGCCTGCTCCATACCAGACTGTTGGAAACCAGTAACAATTGTTCCCATTCCCAAATCCTCTACTTCAAACGTTCTAACCGAAGGCTTTCATCCTATTGCTTTAACCTCTGTTGGACTTAATCTAGTAGAACGTGTTGTTCTTAAGCGCATTTAGTCCTCCATTGATGTCCCATATGATCCTCTTCAGTTTCCTTATAAACCAAACAGATGCACGTTTGATGCAGTTTCCTCTCTTTTACATAAAATTACCAAATCCTTGAATGACTCGGCGAAATCTGTCCGTTATGTATTTCTGAACTACTCATCTGCTTTTGATTCTATGCCCCGTTCTCTTCTTCATAAACTAGAGACCTTTGGTTGTCCTAGACAGTTATTAGCTTCGCTTGCCGATTAATTCTCCCGGAGAACTCAGTATACCAGGTTAGGTCGAAAGAAATCCAAACCGTTGTTGAACAGCTCTGGAGTACTCTAAGGTGCGGTACTTTCCCCAGATTTATTTTCTACGTATATTAGTGACTTGTCTGCTTGCGCCCCTACTTCTCTTTTCAAGTATGCTGACGATGTAGTCTTGTGTAAGGCCGTCTCTGACTCTTCTGGTCATTCACAATTTTTTGACAATTTGGATAAAGTCCAACAGTTTTCTGCCAAATCGGGCCTATCTCCTAATCCCTCCAAATGTTTCGAATGTCTCTTTACACTATCACACTCTTCTTTCCCATCTGAACCGGTATCGGTTGGTTCCGAACCAGCATCCCGGGTAAACTGTATTAAATATCTGGACGTTTTTATTGATACCATTCTTCACTGGACCTCTCACATTCAACACATCGTCAGTAAGCTTCGACGACTTTCTTTTCATATCCGTAAACTTCATCGGTTTCGTATTCCACAATCAACGTTTCCAACTGTTATCTGCTTGACGTGGATTGCGGTAATTTGACCTACACCGATAGATCCGACATCCAAAACTATTCAGTCGTACCGAGCGATCAATGCGTGGTGTAGGCACACAATAAAGACGGGTGCCGTTTTTCCAACATTCAATTGGTTTTGCTTTTGTTGACATTTGATAGGACAAGTTGGAGTGAAATAGTTGAGTCACTTCTCAGTCTCGTTTGGTGATGCCTGTTTGATCAAGTGAACACGGACAGTACCAGCGGAGTGATGAAGAATTTATATGCTTAACGGAATCCGGTTGGTTCATTCGCTGAATGATTAGAATCGATCGCTGGGCACGAGAGGATTATAGTACAAAATGGGGGAATAAATACGTGTGATTTTCTGATACTTTGCGGGATTAACTCTGACGATTCACAGGCACACCGGGTACAGTTGATTATTTCACGACTGTGTGAATTTCACTTACCGAGAGTTTCTCAATTTCGTTGCGGTTGTTATGCATACCGTTACGGACAGACCAATCTATCAAGTTATCGCGGGAATTTCTGACTATCAGGCCACCATTAATATAGTGGTGCTCACTTCACTGCTATGAAAAAGTAACAGAATTCTGGATCACGAAGAGACAAAAAATACTGCCATTCATCAATCATTGTCCTCGAGTGTTGAATACAAATTTAGCTGTGAATTNATACTGCCATTCATCAATCATTGTCCTCGGGTGTTGAATACAAATTTAGCTGTGAATTGAAATGCCCATTTTGAAATCCTCGTTCAATGAAGTTTATCGATTTTGTTCCGCAACCGAACGGGAGTGAGAAACGCGCTCGTTCAGTCCACATACAACGTTTCTCAGACTGTATGTTTAATTTTGTGGAAGCAATGACATTAAAAAGGATGCTATGTGTTTGCGGATCAAGAGACTGAGATGACCAGGTCCTTGCATTTGTAATCAGCATAAGTGCACCTTTTATAGGCTGTGCGGGGGGAGGGCGGGAGAGATAGGGAGGGAAGGCGAAAGATTACACGAAATAAAGCCGATGGGGGTGACACTTGCGCATTTATTGCCGGAAATACGGTTGTCCGTAGCAGCGTAGAAGTGAAACATTTTTCCTCACTCTATATCGCATTGGGCCCTGCGGATTTCCGTTTGATATCATCTTTTTTATTCAATTGGCCTAATCTCCAATACGTGGTTCAGTCATTGGGAAAATGTGTTTGTACTGCTTTGGCTAAACAGAACGCGAGATAATTCAAATCCATGAATCTCTGCAATTCAGAATTTAGATTGGACAGAGGAGATAGAATTCGCTTTGTGACCTGTTTGTAGGTTGTTCTTCTTGTGTCAATTTTCTTGCAATCTAAAACGCAACGTGAAAGCAATAAAAGGTAGCGAATAACTTTACTTGATCGGTACATGTACGAGCCAACTTGTCTTAATTAATTTAAATCTGCTTACTATGGATTAATAATACCTACCTTTTCAAAGTCAGACAACCGTCAATCGTGTGGTATTATTCCGTGGTCGTAAACGCTAAATGGATAGCTACACTTCAGCTCAATGGACTGCGTGACGTTGATTCACAAACCGTTTGTGACGCTCGTCGATTTCTATACACAGCACATCGTTTCAGACACTGGTTATTGCTGTGTGAATTTATTGATGGCATGTACTTTTTGAACGGTTTTCAACGGGAAACTCTTAAGGCATTTTACGTTCCAAAAGCCGAAAGGATTACACAGAGTGAAATAGATTTTATCAAGTCAAAGTTCACATCCGCACAGAGGCCCAAATTTTAGGAACCTCGGGTACACGCGTTCTTAAAGAGTTGCAGAAAAAAGTGAGTGAGCGAAAAGCATTTTGCGCAACATAGCTTTAGAATGTTTTAGTTTGATGAATGAGCCAAGATAGAAGAGGCTCAATCAGTTGAGAGCAGTGAAATCCTCGGCAGATGATGGGTGAAACAGCCGATGATTAATGAAAGTATAATCATGATTCATTAATATGGCTCTCTGTCGTCGAAATCATGGGATTCACGGTTGAATCTGTTGCACATATTTAATGTAACGGAAAATTAATTGATAACTGAATATATTTTGTGCCAAATGACTGAAATTGTAAACGCCTAACCACTTCATTCGCGAATAAAAAAGCCGTACTTCCCAAATGGACATATATATATATATATTGGTATTGGTTGGGTTGTCGTGTTTGCCGCATCAGTAAAACTAATCTGTTTTGGTGCCATGTCACAAGCACTATTGATTCAAGAATAAACTGAAATTTGAATGCTGAATTTGGATTCCCTTGTATGCGACTTGCACATGCACATTCATTCTAATTATTTAGCAAATATGTCTGCTTATTTCGGTTCGCTTATTGTGTATTGATGCGCACGTGAAAATCCCCTATGTCGGTCACAATTATCGACATTGTGACATTAAGGGTTTTGTGATATTTTTGGCCATAATATCCTAGCTGTCGCAATTTAGGATCACTGCATAATGAAGATCAACCGCGCCATTTTAACTCGCCCTTTACATCACAGGTTATTTCCAATTCGGCACAACCTTAAGTGGTTATCAGCTTCACAGCGAACAAGTTGCAAAGCAGTGTTCAGTTTATTCATCATTCGGGAACAATCTCCTCAGTTGGATCAAATGATTAGTTACATGAACGCATACATCAGATATCCATCTGATCTCCCACTAAAATCATTTCCATCATCTATGCAAGGTTTTCTCCTTTAACATTCAAAAAGCACTGGATGATGAAACAATAAGCGTACAAAATAGGGGATCGTTCTACAACCATCCGACAATATAGTCCTGATCAGATCAAAAATCAAACACCGTAATAAAATTCACATCCAAGACGTACTTAGGACTAAAATAGAATTCTTGTTCCCACATCTCAATTGCAATACATTAGATGTATGGGGTACTCACAATTCAATGGAAAACTGCTGCGCGTGCCACCTACATGGATAATGGCATAAGTCGTACTCCATTCACGAGGAACTACTTGTAGTTTGTCACCAAGGCGTGGTTGAATAATCAAATCAACAAGACGATCAGCCGGCCAGCTAGTCCAGACAAACTTTCGTCCGTTATGTGGCGGTGTTCCGCGCACATTTATAGCTGAACCACTAACAACACTGTTCATTCGATTTGTCTCAGAGGACAACCAGTTGCCGATACGCTCGAATCATTCTCATTCCCTGAAAAAGGACACTGAGCAGTTCCTTTCCGTCGCTTGCATCTGCACAATACCTACGGTTATGAAAATCTTACATTGACGAAAATATTAGTTTGAATGATGTCTCAATTGACCAATTGTAAAATGTGTTCTACTCAGTGGATATCCTTTATTTTCTTGTTCATACTGTTCCAGCGACCCCCCGAAAATATCGGGAAGAACCATTTCTGATGTGTCTCAGTTGCTTAAATATACCAGAACTCCTTTCTATTGTTGGCAGACTGAGTCACCCCATCGTTGATCGTTCTATAGATGCATGATTTGTTCAGGTCGTTTGACTTATTTTAAAGACAAAAATCTCACCTGTGTTCGTGGTAAATCAGGAGTAATGAGAGGTTCATTTTAATACTCTTTCTTATTTTCTTTCAACTTTAGGGTTTCATTGTTGAAAAACATTGAAGGAACATTTCAGCAAGATATTGATCGACATCAGTAAGCGCTATTCTATCCGCTTGAATGTTTGCTTCCCCCAACAGAACTCAGAGCAACTGATTACATACCGGGACGGTGGCCTACCGCCATTTTCTTATCTCCTATCATCATCGGTCGGGACACCATGAATTCAGAGCAGAAACATTTATTAGACTGATACTGCCCGTAGATGACAGTTATTTTCTTTCACTTTTTCTACAACGATTATTATTTATTTATCATAAAAACTGTATAATCATCTAACTGATGATGAGAGATTGCATCGAACTCAATGCTGAAAACTCCATGGCAGCGTAAATAATGCTACTCCAATCTACAATCGGTCCACATTGTTTCCAACGTTACTCTCGGCTTCTACGGACTTGGGCGTAGTTGCACAACGCTCGTCGAATCAAGACCTAAACAATCAAGTGGGCATTTAAAAAGTTTGTACATAAAGTTAGCGAACAAGCAATCAAATGTTCGTGATAATCTTCAGATCGATGAACTCGCTACTCGGATACCATACAGCTGCGCAATGACAAGGGGCAAGTATCATACATTAATTGTAGTCCCGTTGACCCAACTCGGCTGGTTATTGTCTTGCAAGTGGGGGGAAGCTGATTGATAATGTATATATTTGCCAGTCCAATCAAACGGAGTTGATTTCACACGTGATTAGTGAGCGCTTGCATTGCGCGTTAGCAATCGGCCGCCGTGATGAATTGAACCAAATAGAACGGATAAAATCGATTACCGGTGCGGGAACAAACTTGCATTGCAAATTGAGGAATTGGAATGAATTTTGAAAAGATGGAGAATAGATCCCATTTCGTAAATGTAAAATACGAATATTGTCCGGGACTACCACCTCAACCTCACCTAACCACCACCTATTCGATATGTATTGATCCTAATTAGTGAAATGCTGTACTATACTGTGGATGTACTTACAATCGTCGCGTAAAACTACGCTGGCAGTGTGTACGTGGGGGCTGGGTCGGGATTGGGGTGGAGGGGCGAATGGAGTGGAATCTATTGTACCAGTAATCCCTTCATTCATGTTCGACGTCGGGGGAAACGTCTATTGACATTGATAGATTTCGGGCTCAGGTAGAGTGCGCGCATTGATCTGTCAAGTATGTGGACAGATTTACTCTGTTCAGGCAATTCACTGAGTGCGGGATGAGGGGATTGGCGCATCACGTTGAATAATTCGTACTTTGCTAGATAATAGTCCTAACCCAACGGGAGCCGGAAAATTTCAAGTGCAAAATGTTTACAGTATCAAGCTTGGATTAGCCCATTCGGTCATTCCGAGGCACCAGACACTCTTGATGGTCTTAGTTGTGGGTTTCACTCCTTGGGAGATCGTTAATTCCCCACGAGGTAAATGCATTCAAATGCAATATTTAATACTTTGAATTGATTGAGGCATTCGCACAAGGTGATGACCGTCAACCGTGCAGCTCAAGGGTAGGGATTTGAGTCCCAACCCGACCCGAATGTTTACGTTTCGAGTCCTGAAAATAAAACAAAAAGTACGCGCTGCTGAAGATTCCTAACCAGGACGAAACAACTGTCCCGTGCTCTTTGTCGGTTATCACAAACATTTCCATCGCATCAGAAACAGGAGGTGACCCTACGGCTGTACACTCAGAAATAAAAGTGCAATGGATCGGGTGGATCTGATTCAAGGACTATGAATGCATTTCAGAATGATTACGTTCTGCTGATGGGCCATAATGGGGATATGAAAATTATCAATTGAATTCGTATCGAATTAGGCATCGGTTTTTCTGTTGAACAATTGATTGTCACGTTTCCCAGCTGCAAGACAAACTTTAAATTCGTCCATCGTGCCCCTCTTTAACGGATGCAAAAATATTAGGTCACTTGGCGAGCATCCGTTTGAATGAATTCATTCGATTCTTCTCGTGCACCGAGCACTGTTGCTGGTCTTGGTTTTAGGTTTCACAATTCGCTCGGGAATTTTGTAGTTCCCCATTTAACATTTTTGTGCATGTTGAATAAGATAGAAATCTCTATGGTGACCGACCGCAAACACTGGACAACTGTTTCATCCTGTTGGATATTCGTGAACAGTGCGAAGGGTAATTCACAACTTTCTACGATGTGAAACCTACACCAACAGTTCCTGGTGCCTGTGAACACTCGGGTGGGCTAATCCAAACACGATACTCCAAATTGATTGAGTTATTCATTCAAGGCGGTGACTGTTGGCGGTGTAGTTCAGGAATACTGATTCGCATGGTTTCGATTCCCGACAGGGGAAATGCACCATGAAGTGTACGATCTGCTAATCTCATTTGGAAGCGATCTCTACCGTCAAACACAGGTTATTTCAATTCATTTTAATCATGGAGTTTTCCTGTATAGATTAAGAGAGCTTTGTTCTCCAGAATTCGCTTTTATTTTATTTTTCAGTCTTGCCACTATTTCGAGTGCCCCGGGTACGGTTGTCACTGAGACGTCAATGATAGTACTAGTATTCTGGTCATTACGGGATGTCAGATACACTGTTGTCTATAAGTAAATGCACAGGTCGAGGTAGCTAATACAGACACCGGATTGACCATTGGTAGAGATGATGTTTACGTAGTTTAGCCCACGTGGGATGCAGCGATCGGGTCAGTAATGTAGAGGTAAGCCGTTGTGTGTTTGGACGTCTGTCAGGCATAAGCCTGCATATCGAAATCATATTAATAGGCTTCGCTGGCTAGGGCACGTATGCCCAGCTACCGTCTGCCACATCGCGCCTTATTCACTGTAGCTAATTCGGGCTGGAAGAAACCACGTGGGTGCCAACAGATGACGTGGAGACGAGGCATGAGGAAATGCACAAAGTCATTAGTTAGAGTAGGTGTCTCTCGCCTTCCAGACTGGGGTCTGAAACACTCCGCAACTGGTTGGCTGGAGACATTGAAGGATATGGCAGCGAACAAACAGCAATGGGGTTCTTGTTGTCATTTCTTATCAGGCCACAATGTATGCAGAGTTCGATTGTGCACTCTGAGTGTTGACCATAGTCGCTTTCCTTCTTCGCCCTCCCATAAAACAAGTCCAACCCCTGTCCACCTTAAATTGTACTACAAATGGTGTATGCATCGCGAGTTTAGCAGCGAAGAGTGAAGTTCGCTCAACTGTAAGTTGCTGTACAATGATGATGATAATGATGATGATGGTGATGATGATGAAGATGATGATGATGATGATGATAATTATGAGGGACGCATTAGCCTGGTTTATTGTGATATCCCGTAGGATGAAATAGACATGTTTAATCAAGGAGATGTAAAAGTCATTGAAGTTGAACGATCAATTGTTCACTAATCTCGAACTCTCTGTCTCCTGAATCAACTGCGCTTCACTTTTCACAAACGGTTTATTCTATTGTTTTCAACCCCAAAAGGCAACATGCAAGTTTCACTGTCGGTCCCCTTTCGTTCCCGTGCCTGACTAAGAATCGTTTCGTTCTGTTTGTTCACTGACATTATCACTTCAAATATTCACACTATTTAAAATGTAACTTTTACACGGAAATAACACGAAATGTTAGAAGAACTCTTGTTCCGACTGTATAACAATTCAATTGGACAATTGTCGAAACTTGAAAGAGAATGCTGCCGGTGTGGACTTGGTAATGATGATAATGGTCTTGTTGGGGATAGTGACCATCGTTCTGGTTGGAAAACTCGACTAATGTTCGCATGATCGTCGGTCAGTTGGTCACAATGGGAGTATTTGTAGTGAATACGCGTGAAAGATCAAAGCGGTCGCTTAAAATCGGACCGCCCTTTGGACGAAACATCGCATTGTGTGACGATCCGTTGCGTCGAGGGAGGGGGGGGGGCTGAAATATATCGCACCTTGACCTAACCCATACCATTCGTATCAGTGCACGATCTCAACTCTTTCGTGTATATGAACCCGTTTTTCGTTTTATTTTTCAAATTCAAATTAACGAATGGCTTTTCTCAGTGCAATCAATTTCGCATCTGGAAAATCAACAGGGATGGCTGTTGCAAGTAAATGCGTGCGAAAGCATGATTTTGGTCAGTTTGAATATCACAGTGCAGTGTGTGAAATATATATGATTCGAATAAACGGTCTTCTCTCTAAATTTATACATATCCATGCATAGTTTGTGAAATTTAAAATTCACTATAGAAATGGCTCTGATTTGCTAAAGCACTACTCACATGATTCCTCGAACATTTTGCCTTACAATAGGTCAACAAGGTTTTGTGAGCCTCCCGTAACGTGTGTGTGTGTGTGTGCGCACGCGTTGATTATTTCGTTAGGCTTCTAACCTGATCGTATGCGTGCAAGCGTGTGTTCAGGGGTAAACCATTAGCAAAAGTGCTGAACATTTTGGATTTGAAATGATGCATATTTGAGGAGAGTGTTCATGCGGGTCAATGAATGAGTGAATGAGCCCAAGGCTACTGAGGGCTACCGAAGTTAGAATAAATCATCAATTGAGAACGGATGGTCAGTGGTCTAGCGCCCTAGACCCGTAACGGGAATTGTGGAGTCAGATTTGTAGTGAAGATACCGGGGGTAGCCATTTTGATTTAATTGTGAGTTGTGTGCATGTCTCGCTGGATCTTTTGGTTCATGGTTGACTTTTGTATTCTCCACGACTTGCAGATCGTCTGGAAGTCCCTTCTACGGAGAACCGACTGTGAGAAGTGTCCCACCTGTGTATTGACAGCGTCAGTGAGTGGCCATGGATCGTGCGGCCTTTTGTGAAGATGCTTATTGTATGAAAACACCGAACTGCGTTGCCCGGAATCAATCTGCCAGTTTATTTTGGGTGGATTCAGAACTCGGCTGGGTCCTGCATACTAAAGATTGTAATGATTTCAGCCGTCCATAAAATTTGATAAGTAACTTTAGTGATTCCCTAGCACTGTATAGAGTAAACAGCAGGAGTAGGCCTAATCAAACGGTTGGTAACTGCCATTGCTTTGATACCCCGTTATCCTTTTACCTTGACTGATACCAGACAGGTGTCTTACAGTTTGAACTGGTTAGTTAACTCCACAATGGTGAGTAAAGAAGGGTCACATCCATGAACAGTCTGTCCTTTGTCTCCAAAATATGCGTCTGATGGAAGATATCATTTTCTCAATCAATTTTTTCCCATCTGTCACTACTGAATGATAGCGCTAGGTAAACAGATTTTCCATTCACGGCCATAAATGAAAAGCTTATCATAATTTTATAGCAGAAGAATTCAGGATATCCACACATTTGTGAGGAGGTTGTTTGGCCACATCTACTTCTGTCTAAAACAAACTCTGCAAAACAAAGGTTTATGGCTTTAATTGTTAGAGCAATGCACAAAACTTTTTTCGTTTTTATAGTGGTAAGAAAATAATGTGAATAATCCGTTAAGTAGTGATTCCCAGGAAGCAATTCACTCATCCGTGGCCTTTATGAACTACGTCTTGTGAATGCCAAGTCATTTGGAGATTTCATTTCAAACTTAAAGTATATATTCAGACCAGCTTTGAAGGGAGTAACTGATCAGTTTCCTTCCTAGCATAATGTATGCACGTGATAGCGTTCACGGAAAATCGATTCTCCTATACACGGGCAGGAGCGTACCACTCTGCAACATATAGACTTAAACGTGTCTCCCATCCTTGCACCCAAAGTCGAAGCTGTCGCGTTCCTACTTTTAGTTAAATTGGAATTGTATATTATATGAAAATGTTTTTAGATAAGCCACTTAAGTTAATCGGGGTTTTGGTGGATTCTCCAAGATGAGCGAGGACCGATACTTGCCATAGGCTCAGATAGACAGGTTGTGCCATGTGGTGGAAATTCAAAATGAGAAACGTTCTGATTAGCTGCGCGGTGGCCCAGTGGGTATTATTTGCGGTCTAGCTGTGAGGTCCCGGGTTCGATACTCAGTTGGATCGATGGATTCGCAATGCGGATGAGACCGAGCCAGGTCGAAGCAGCTGTCCATTGCTTTCAAGCGTTTCAGCTCAAGCCCCATTTGCACGATGAATTCAGCATAGAGACCAATTCTCCATATTATTTTCTATGAACCTGACAATCCGTTCGAGCGGAACATTGGCAAAATTTGAGGTAGCATCGAGCACTGATATCTGGTCGTTGGCCGTATTTTGATGGGTGAAATGCATTCAAACGAAAAATAAACCAAGCCGGTAGACGAAATTCGGCTTCGCCCGGAACAAGATTTCGAACAGAAAACTGGTAAGGGAGGTAACCATAAATCCGCTTTGGGCCAAATCACTGCGCTCCCGTACTACTCATCTTATCTTTTCTTTTATTCTTTTTCATGTTTACTTCCTTTTTTATTGAATATACAAAGATGCAATTTTCAGGAAGGGGGAAGCGGCCTATCAAAGGGCTTCCATACAACACACAAATGGGGAAAGTCAGGCGATGGTGGTGGGATTCGAACACTCGTCCTCCGGGGTGATAATTGGTGACGTTACCACCGGGCCACCACCGCCCATCGCAGAACAAACATTCTTCTTCCCATTGATCCTGTGTGCGCATGCAATCACTCTGTCGTCAATCACTATGGTGCACAGGAAAGGCGAGGGCAAGGGGGACGGAAAGTATGGCAGTGTAGACTGATAAAAAGAGTAAAGTTTGGTCTGTTTTACTTCTTAATTCACGAAAGCCTGAATTCAGTTGATGGAGAAATCATTCAAGTTACGGAATAAGATATAAACAATATTAATTTATATTGAATCCTAGTTGAGTAATTGACTACTAAAATTCATGGACTCTGTCAAGCAGATTTCTGGGGAAATGATTTCACTCGGAGTGATTTTCATTTCTTCGACCAACGTGTGAAATGGCCTTGATAAAAACGACCATCATACCAGCCGTGGAGTTTGATTTTTTTTAATAGCAGGTCGATGGATTCGCGCACTGTTGATGAGAACAAACCAGGTCGAAAAAGCTGTACAGTTGTGCGTCCTAGCTTTTCTCGGTTTACATCTCAGTTATTCCATACACAATATATTTCCACTTCGAAATTGAATCATATCTTCCATCACTGTCATTTAGCATATCTATTTAAAGGTAGCATTTCATAAAAACACAGTTAATTGAAAAAGACACATAAAAAGTTCGGTGGAGCTAAAAATAAATCGTTTTCACCTATTCATCCCAGATTATTACCCGACGGAAATAAATCAGGAAGGATATTGGTGACTGAGATGGATGAAAAACTTGAAAAGGGAAACGACTTCACAGAAAATTGCGTTCTGTATATGTGACTTCGGAATGGTTTAACAAATAAATAAATGTTTATGGGGGAAAGGTCAACAAGATAATGAATAATTTCGTTTTAATGACGCCAATTTGGTTTCCATCAGTTTGAGCATTCCGGAGTTATCGTACGTAAAAATCCCTGCAGTGTTTTCTCGCGATCAGAGTGATGTTGCGTCATCAACAGGAGATTGGCAATCGATGAGCTTGGTGTTTTGTGAGCACAGTTCTTACCCATTACCGACTGTGTAGAGCTTGACATGGCAACCTTGCATTGAACCCCATTTTGAATGCGTTCTAAAAGCCGAATACGTAATTCCGTTTCTCTTCTACCTATGCAAATGTCAACGCAACCACATTGGGGTGGATAGTTTACAGTTGAGCTGGCTTACAGAGGTGAGCCCTCTTTAACCGCGGGGACGTGTATGCTCCTTGTCCTGTGCACAATTCTGGGGTTACCTGCGTGATACGTCCGGTTGACAACCGATTGAAACCGTTGATGAAGTGTAAGACAAATAGTGACCTCCCAGCTATATAGACGGTGACACAACAATGGACTTTTCAATCTTCAGTCTACTGTCAATAAATTCCTCGAGATAACCATTTACTGGTAAGATGGTACGTAACAAGCTGCTCTCGTTTTATATTGTATATGAAGAAGACCACGTTTATATGCAATTGGCACAAATCTGCAAAATTCCCGGTACTGACCTGTCCAGCTTGCTTCACGATAGGCGGATCGTGATGTAGTTCCATCTGGCTTTGAAATGCTATTTATGTCAAGGCAAACCAGACTATTGTTCCGTTCAGTTTCCATGCTCAATCGGGATTCGTTTTACATTGTTAGTGATAATGAGAGTACCATCGATAGATCATCTGTATAACATTGCTCGTTTCAGTAGATTCTGATTTCGGGATTAAAATTTTGCTCTGAATAAACCCGCTAATACTAGTCCCAAAGGACTTTCCATGGCCATGCCATCAATTTGTCTATATGCCTTTCCTAGGAATGCAAAGGAGACGTTTCTAATGCACAGTAGCAAGAGTCTCCCCAAATCGAAGGCCACTAGACCAATTCTCAACTGTGCCGTTTCCATAAGATCACAAATTTCGAACAGATCACAAATTATTTGAATAACTTCACAAACGGGGACCTCAGTAGATAATGATTGTACGTCCAACGAAGCCATGTGTTTATTAACAATTTTCAGTTGATCTCACGGTTTTCTCATGTGAAAGTATCGTTCAGAAAATTCCTCACTGGCTGTGGTACGTTGACAAGCCATTTTGCCCATTGATGTTGTGGTGAGTTCCTCATTGACATGATATATATCAGTGGTATACTAGGTTTGTATAACTTTGGTGATGCATACAGGGAGGGGATTCCTTATGTTTCAGGTTTTCGAGTTACATTCTCATGGATGAAACAGCCTTTGAGAAAGAATTTAACATCGGCAGCGATTTCCTGGTTCTATCGCACGACGGTTCCTGTTGAAACTTCTTGGAATCACTCAGAATAGGTTCCCTTTTGCGCATATAACTTGTTCGGTCGAGTAACCTTGCGCCAGATATTTTATCAAGGTGTAGAATACTGAGATCCTTCCTGGACTTAGGTTTCTTCAATGGAACCAAATATTCTGTTTTGAGCAGGGAACTTTGTTTTAAAGTCATTGTTCCGTATTGTCGTGCAAAAATACTCCACCTAACTTTCTCTCAGCATTTTGCGTCTTTTGATGGCGGGGACAACGAGTTCAGTTGGTGGTATAAGTAGTCAAATTGTGTTTCCAAATTGTCGATCTTTTTTGATAGTATGCATAATCAGAAACTAATGGAGAGAGCTTCCGTTTGATTCGATTGAATTGAACTGATGATAGATACCTTAGGTACGTCTCCGGTTCGAACGAGAAACAGAGACTCAATGATGTCTTGGTTCAATGCGGTCGGCAACTTTCGTTTCAAATTGTCTTCTGCTTTTCGGATTCAGGAAGTTTTGAACTTGATAAAACGAGCTGGATCCAGGACATCCAGAATGATCCCTCTTTCTCAGAAAATAGCTTGATGAACCAGCAATCGTTCCCCTGCATCATCGATTTCTCTTTGATTCAAGCGTCTCGCGTTTCTCTGGGATACTTAAATCCCAGTGGATCGCAAATCGTTTGCAGAATGTGATAGGATATTTATTACTCGAAGCACTCGGGCTAGGAATCGCAAGGGTTTGCAATTCAACCGTACCAGGTCATTCAAGGGCTTTGAGAGAAGAGATTTCAAGAAAGCGGAACAAACTTTTCCCGTGATAAATGTGAAAAGAGAAGCCAGTAAAGCAATATGACGTGGTTTACGTACTGGATGATTTCGCTGCGTTTCAAATGGCGCATACTGCAAACATATGTACAGTGTTGCTATAATCTTTTCAAAATTATCGGGGGAAAAGGTTGTTTTAGATCAAAAACTGCCCAAAATTGCAGAACGTTAACAGTACACAATCATGTTCTAATGAAAACAAGTTGACCTTTAGCCCTAAAGTATAATGTGAAAGATGAAAATAGAGAACAAAATGGTTGTGTTCTGTCTCTCAATAAATCCATCCTTAGACTAATACTTGATTTTATTGGTAGGTAGAACTCGTAGGCTGTCAAACTATTTGGCCAGGTTAAACGATAGACATCAGAGGGGTCTAATTGAGAAACAGAGCCCATCAATTTCAGGGCCGATGACAACTGAGCATCCGGATAACAAACAAAACAGGACCTGTTGAAATATCGTTAAAACACCTGGTTATAAAGTTCCCTTATTTTATTTCCTTTTTTCAATTTTTTTATTGAATGGACAATGATACAGTTTTCAGAAATGGGGAGCGGCCAATCAAAGGGATGCCACACAACAAACACTGGGGTGAAGTTAGACGGTGGTGGTGGTGGTGGTG
>UZAN01046225.1:0-15128 GCA_900618425.1 Echinostoma caproni
CCCCCCCCAGATAACTCCTCGTCGTTACTCCCCCAATGACAACTTTTGGTTGCAAAAGCTGCTCCTTGCATCGACGAGGTATTGAGCGAATGGAATCGGGACAGCCTGGTGGGTTGACCATCACAACTGCGGTACAAGATGGATTAGACCAGAGAGCTGTAATTTGGCGTCTGAGAGCCACAGTGTCACCTTCGCATAGCAATCCGTTCCTTCTGTGTCTGCACCTATGATATGGATTCTAGAATCGTTTAGTTTATGTTTTCATTGCTCATCTTGGAAGTTAAACGTTTCCGCACAATCTGATACACAATGAAAAACTCTATAAGTCGGATGTATTCGTAATGCAATCGCTGTCTTGGTGTAGTTTCAACAAACGCTTCAAATCAGGAGGTTACAAGGCCGAGATATCTACGTGTACTCGTGGAATAAGCGAGCGTGGAACGATGTAGGGGCGACCCGGTCGTGGAACACAGTCAGTCTGACAAGGTGAAAGCCATGTTGCAAGTCCATCTCGCCGTTACTGGGCGGAGAAATGCAACGAGCTCCGAATGGGATAGCAGTTTAAAGGGTAGGAACAACCAATCAAGAACATACGGTAGTGTGCAGTGGTTATTGAATCACACAGAACCCATGAAAACAGAGTTTCACAAATCATACCGGAATACGGATGCGAAGGTTAACAAAGGATGCTGACGTACCGATTCAATGTTCGTCTATATTCACGTGGTTCGGGATAATCAGACTTCAAATGGGGCATGGGTGAGCGCCAGGGATTCAAGGCAAGCACATGATGGAAACTATGAGAGTAAACATTCATAGGACATGCATGGGACGTTAGGCCAGCAAGTGAGGTGTCGCACAGGAGGTGGATGGAATAGTGTGATTAGCAAGGTCGACAACGGTGGAGTCATGGAGTAACAGAGAATTGAGTGAATGAGTCCATTTGAGGCTAAGAATGTATCGATTTGGCATGTTGAATTCCAGCTGAGTAGAATATAGCCAGTTCGACCATGTTAGAAAGTTATCAAGGATGACTGAATTGGATCGGTCACACACGATTATATCTATTATACGCGCAGACCTATTTTTGACATTTTCTCTTTCTGAAGCAATTTATTTGGTAAACGTAAACAACAACACACAAGTGACGAAAGTGATGGATGAAACTAAAAGCGGAACTAGGTGACGTTTCAGCCTGGTTATCTATCGAGGAAAAATCACTTTTTAGTGGATGGTGATAGGGAATATTTTAGTTCAGTTATTGAGTAACCCATGTGTAGCCAAACTAAGCAATCTAATGGAAAATTCAGTTTTTGATTAACATTCGAATTATTTCTTTCTCGACCGGAGGTTCTTTTGGTCACTGAAACAGACATTGTGTCACTGGGGTAATCAAATTGAAACATGGAAACCTATCAACCAACGTAGAATCAATTGAGCTTAGGAGAGAGTCAAGGAAAGAACTCGGGAGACATATAGTTCCGAAGATGTTATGAATGGGCTTCAGGCGTTTAAGGGATTCAGGCAATAAATTCTCAAACAATATGATTTGCATCAAAATTTGAACAAATAATAAAATGCTCGTGCGAAAATGGAATCTTTGCTTGTGCGATTCATCCTTCTGAGACCAGAAGCATGCTTCGTTACGCACTAGCGAATAATTGCACATTTGAACGCCAGATTTTCCATGATTGCCGTTAGCATTGATTCCTGTCATTTTGTGCTTAAAATGCCAATATGTGTTTGATAGATCGATGCACTTTGAATTTGGAGAGTTATTCAAATGGCAGTCTCAGCGTATCTTCATAGTGTGCTTTTACTGACGGGTTCTTTGGATCGTAATACTGTAATTCATCTAAAGGGAACTGGCAACATTTTTTCGAGGACTGAAAATGATCACCGTTTAACAAATGTTTTCACGCTGATACTTTTATACTACTCAGAAGTAGTATCATAAAGAATCTCAATGGACATCGCCGTGGACTGTATGTAACAACAGGGCAAGAAAAGACGATTAGGACAGTTGACATTTGAAGCGATATATACAATATCATATGCGTTCTCGTGTATAAATATCGAACAGAGATTGTATAAGCTTTGCAACACCAATAAAACTGCACTTATACGGTGCAAGTAATGATAGCTGTCTTTTGGATACTAATGCATTGAAAAGTGGAGAAACAGTACATCGAAAAATTTCAACCGAAGTCCATTTTCAAAACAAGTATACTAGCAGCAAATAAAATAAATCTGCTTAGAAAGTGAGCAGACGCGCATGCATCACTGTTAAGGACACTAGGTCAATGTGTTGATTACGGGTTACCTTACGATCACTTATTGAGATGGGGTAAATGTCTGGGGGTTGTCAGCTCCCCTTTAGTATACAAAGACTGCCTTTGCGCGTGGTACACAAGATAACACATTCCTCGCTTCAAGGATTTTATGGCCCTCGGTAAATTGTGAGCAGTAATTTAAAGCATATTGCAAGCGGAAAGCGTGGTGCAATCAGCCGCGCGGCGGTAATAAGCAATCGGGAAAGGCGCGGGGCAGTGTGATTACGTGCATGTGCACGCGGTGGTGTCAGCACAGCAGTCTACGGGGCGAGGTTGATGCGGGAACGCCTAATTCTACCAGAAGATTGGCTCTTGGATTGATGGGGTCGTTGGCCAGGTTCTGAAGTGATCTGTCCGACCCTATCTAGTCTAGTGGAGATGGCTGCGATTTGATCGTTATTCGTGCTATACGGTGGGTAAGATGATGACGGCGTGCCAGCTGGTGGAGATATGCTCAATGAGTTACCTTGAGAGTAAAAGGCCATTGATGGTATTGAAGGTTAATTCGACCGCAACGCTGAAGGGAGAGCTTACGCGTGGTGCAAAGACCATGTAAAACTCCTTTAAGAATCTCGGCACCCAGAACTATCAAAGCTAGTTCTTGTCCATTTTGAATGAAAACAAGCAATTGCTGCATGCTGCGTAGGAGTTGGGAATGTTTCATTTAGCCCAGAGTCATGCCTTGGGCCATGTTCCTAATTTTCTCTTGGGTGGACAAGCCTGTACTACTCAAGGTAGCCTCCTTAGGTGTCTCGTACTGAAAGGGAATTTATGGCGTCGAACACTAATACCGTGATGTCTAGAGGCAAAGCTTGCATTATGGGATGAAATTTGAAGTTCTCCAGGTCGTGAACTGCGATTCAATCACAGGATGATGACGATAAAATTGCGTGCAGGTGAAATTTACAGAACTGAGCAGTACTGGATGCTACTTAACCGGTTCTGATTCGGTCATCGTTTGGCTAGGACAAGCGAAAGATAGTCGTAAATAGAACCTAAACGATGATTTCATATAAGTTCCAAAAACGAGCGAAAAATGGAAGCTGTTAAAAAATAAATGCACACCACGCATCGCAAATCAAAATCATTTAGAGAAAAATAACAAAGGTGGCTACTGAGAAAAGTAACCAGACAAAAGAATGGGACGACTAGCTTAGGGATGTGAGCTACCTTACGTCTTGTGGATATGAACATGTCTCGAATAGCCGTTAAATCTTAATAATCTGGCAAGTGTTCGGAGCCACGACCAGTTAGCCAATAGAAAGAATATTGGTCCCTCAAAAGTATAGAAATTTTAGTCTCAATACGCTTAACGGATGAAAATGTAGCACTGAATCCAGGCACCGTTTGAAGGAAAAAATACTTCGAGAAAGCTATGCAAGCAAACATACATGCGGTACAGGCAGACCAAAGATGGCGATAACTATCCAGCGGTTCCAGATTCACGTTAGGTAAGAAGTTGATAAAGCTGTTTCAATTTAGTAATCGAAATAGGCACGAATTACAGATCACGAATCCCAATGGCAACTGAAGCACACAATCGCACTAACAATCGTACACTGGGATTTCCGAATACCGAAAAAGGCCAAAGAAATAGCGGTTGGTTTATTGAGGAAAATCAGTATGAATAAAGAATAAACATAGGATTATCATTAGTTAACCAAGTCTTCGTCAATGACCTGATTGCAGTCTTGACATCATACAGCTTTTTATTTGGACCGCACGGCTTCTGGCCTGTGATTCGTTACCCAGAAACTGTGACGCGTCGCCCCGTGACTGGCGTTATCTTGGGCGACTTTATCACAATCGACCTAGATCGTTCGAAAGGACTGGAAATTTGGGGGGGGGGGGTTCTCGCCTTAGGACCGTTATACCTCTTCTCACTTCGGTCAATCTGAAGGATGTCCTCTGAGACTCGAACTTGCTCTGGGATTAAACTGGAGGTACGTTTTCTGTGTAAGTGGTCTTTGAACAACATCCATTCTTGTATGCAACGCCTGCTCAGAAACCGTAAACCATAGAGACAATTTAGTCGCGGCTACGTTTGTAATGGATAAAAGTATTGCCCCGAAAACTGAGTAATGTTCCGTAAACACCATCGGAATGAATAAAACGGCACTCATTAGGGTGAAGGATAAAAATAAATGCTAATATAACTATAATAATGGACAAATGGTATTGAAAAACCGTAACATAAGGTAAATGACGCAAGTCATTTTTGGGTTCATAAAAAGGTACCGGCTGACCAATTGAGACAGCACATGCTCTCTCTAGGACAGTTAAGCACCAGTAACCTTAACGTTCGTAATAACGGCGGCAGACATTAGGATTATTGCTCTGAACAACTAGAAAGACGAATAGGTTTATGGAGCGAGACCTTCAAAGGATGCTCTTCACAGGCAATAGGACAGAGTGACTCACCGGAACAAGGAAACATTTCGCGGTTGAGCTTATAGTCGAGTCAAGTCAGTCAAGTCAGTAAAAGCTTTACTGTCAAGGCAGATTTCGCTCCGCTTCAAATGACATGATAGGACAGCAAAAACAGCAATATGCTAGATTTAGTTATCAGGGGTTTGATAATGAGCTTCGATCAAAGGACAAATCTTGTTCTGTCATCAAATTTGACAGGTGGAGGTGCACTATGGAGTTATGTGTGATTGATTTACTGCTAGTACCAATGCACAGTTTCTACCGTTTTCTCAGGGCTCATATAATGGCATTTGCATCACCCTTATGTTAATTATCATTGGTAAAGTTTTGGGTGTTATTCTATCCCCCACAAGGCATAATCAAGTTTCAATCTGTACTGTTTTGTTCTTCAGTCAGATAATGCAAATTCAATGTACCATCGACCTCAATTAGCGAGGACTACCGAAGGGTTAGAGCTCACAGGACCACTTTCCGTCCACACCAACCCATCCCTGGGATTTTACGGGTTGGAGGTCGCTCATCAAACTCCGTCCTTCAAACTGTTAAGGCGCTTAGAGTGATGCTGCAAGTACATTCGATATTGAACGTTACACACAATGCCAGTAATCCTCCGTAATTTGCAGCTGGCCCATTTTACTATGTATTTATCTCGTCTAGTTTTCGTTATGGATTGCCCCTACCGCCCGACTCCGCTCAACATTGCCACGTTCTTTTATTTGATTGTATGTCATATGATGGAGTTGCATCATTGTACACAATTAGTACCACTGACTGCCCAATTTGCTGCTGTTCCGAGTAGTTAGTCTGATAGAAATACTGCTTCATTCACTCTCACTGCTGTTCATAATCATGTCAAGTCAAGAGTGCACTTTATTCCTCCAATGTGGACAGAATTTTCAGTGAAAAGAATGCTATCGCTTTTCTTTACCATGCACGCTATTAAAAATGAGCCTAAAGATATGACAAATAATTACTGAGGTGATGATGAATAGCACACCGACAACGCGTATAAAATAAATAAATTTTCAACGTGGAGATTTACATTCGATTGTGTGTAAGCTCGTTTGACTTTCGCACCCTAGAAACCAACAAACTCACGCTTGGTTGTGAAAGGTACGATACAACGGAATTCTGAAAAGCAGTGGTACGAGTATATGAAGATTTAAATTTATTGCGGGTGACAGAAGTTGAAATGGAGCTAGATAAGGCTATGTGTAAGGAATGTGATGCATCAGACAAGATAGNTGTAAGGAATGTGATGCATCAGAGAAGATAGAGTCATACAGACGGTCACACGCATTCAGGTGTTGGTTGACAATGGAATCAACCAGTTCCTCATAAACTACAGCTCCATATCTAGAGATTCTTTTCAGAGAGCATCTAATAAATATGAAATCTTTAGACGGAAGACCAGGAAAGATAAATGAATAGCAGTAGGTACAATAGCATAAAACGCAGGAGAAAATAAATTGGGACATGATGTACAATGACACCCTCAGATGCCGATGGCGTGAAATATAAAAGGTCAACTTTTTGACCTAAAGAAATGTTTGTTCTACGTGATAGGAAGATTTGAGGTCAGCAGACACTAAATATCCAAGATATTTGAATTGTAGTGACTTTTCAACTTTTAGTTAATTAATTAAAATGTTGGGAACAGATGATCCAGGAAGAGTTGGTGGCCTACAGTCAATGGAAAACAAAACTTCAACGCACTTATTGGGGTTTAAAGGAAGGTTAACAGCATCGGACTATTCAAAAATGGAACTTATGGTTGATTAAAGGGGGTTCGTTGAAGGGTTTTTGTTGTGAGATGCACAATCACCTACTATGTCATCGGCATATTTTAAAGTGTAAACATTTGAGGTGACTGGCAAGTTTTGGATATAAAAGAAGAACAGAAAAGGGGATGAAATTGTATCCTGCATTACACCCTGGTTTTCAGTAACAGTGGAAGACCTAATACCATTGAGACAGGTGAATTGGTGTCGGTCGGTAAAATAATCGTGCATTCAATTCAAAAGATGTGGCGGGAGATTATGTTGCCGTAATAGTGCCAACAGGATGTTTCAGTTAACCAGTCTTCCTTCGGAAAGACATGTATTAAAGATAAATGAAACGGTTTGTGCCAGGTGGTTTGCACATGTTTTAAGGACTACTAGGTATAACCCGTCAGGACCAGCGGATTTATTTCCATTGTCAGCATTTAACTCCTTTAAAACTTGCGCTGTTGTGAGAGACACAGGAAGGTGGAAATGAAATGACGTTGTGTTTGGATTTGGTAAAGCTTGCACAACGTTTTTCACCGAAGCAAATGATCCGTTGAGCTCTTGGATATCACATGAGACTGTAGTAGGTGAAGTTGAACGACCACAGAGCAACTTCAGTCCGTTCCATAGCTGACGGCAGGACTTGTCACCTAGCACGGTGTCAGCATACAATTGATTGAGATGGGTTATCTCGCTTCTGATGTGAAAGTTGACAGATTTGACCCTCAGTTCATCTCTCGAGCGATACGCCCTTTCTTTCAGACTGAGTAACCATTTCAGTCTATCGGAGATGAAGCGGTTGGGCTGTAGGTGAATCCTTTCTTTAGGGCAGCACACATGATAATAATAGTTGAGGTAATTGGTAAGGTTCTCACAGAAGACTGAAATATCATCTGTGGTCAATGCCCATTGTTGTATTGTGGGATAAAGTGACTACGTAATGCAAAAATGTAAACCACATGGATTCTGTCTCTCTCTCTCTCACTGTATGTATCTACCGGTGCATTATTATCTGTGTCACCCAGAAATAGTCGTTCTGAAGAGTCCTGACGCGAAGTCAAATCTTTATTACCACTGTTACAGTTAGTGGTTAAGGTTTATAAGTCCTTACCAAACATTATTGGGTAGCTTGAACCAAGCTATACTGCACACACACACACACACACAGAGAGAGAGAGAGAGTCGTCCTACGATCCGCGGATGCATGTGTGCATCTATAGGTTGACTACAACAGATGCCTGAGAGATATTGTTTTAGGACAGTCTAGTGAGCCCGGTTAACACAGTGAACTGGTAGTGGGCAAGAACGACCTTCACAGAACAACACAATATTTAGAGCATCAAGTTTGGATTAGCCCAATCGACTATTCAGAGGCAGCAGGCACTCTTGATGGTCTTCGGCTTGGGTTTCACTTCTTGGGAGATCGTTGATTCCCCACTAATTGTATGCATTTAAATGCGATGGAAATGTGTGATAACCAACAAAGAGCACTGGATAGCTGACAGGGACACAAAAAGTACGCACTGCTGACGAGTTCCAAACAGGACGAAACAGCTGTCCAGTGCTCTTTGTTGGTTATCACAACACAATATTTACCCTAGTTTTCAGGACTGAAATCACAACGGACCATTTTGGAATTAAGTGGCGTATATGTACTGACAAGTCTATACACCGAACAACCTGATAATAGGAAGTAAAGAAGGGATTCGGAGCACAATGAACCCTTATTCTCAACCCAGCCCATTTAATCTCAGTCAGAGTCTCATGACCCTTGGCCGAAATAAAGACCGATATTTTACACACGAAATATCTGTGACTTTTACAGTTTAGTGAGCGATTCTATTGAAACAATTTTCAACTTTGACGATATATTCTCTGGTCGTACTGAACATATACCCTTACAGGTTTTACGTGATGCAATCTCAGCATTCATGCTGACTTAACCCCATTCGTTTGAGAGACGGTACCCATCTGGTGAGTCACCGTTGAATAGTAAGACCCAAGCAAATTGAGAATTTCCCGATTCTGGGACATGTTTGACCCGCAATCGATTTTCTACTTCAAAGTCTGTCAATGTTTTCAGTCGGTCCTCATTCTTGTTTCATTATTCGAGCTTGTAATATAACTGCTATAACTTCATGAGTGAACACGTTATAACAGTTATCGTACTTTCGTGAACTCAATACCACTTGACTTGCCTGGTATGCAAATATCTTTTCAGCAACCGTAGTTTCATTAAAGCCAAAGTGGTTTGCCAAACAGACTGAGCACTATGTAAAATTTGATCCACTTCACGTCATCTACATATAAAATTATGAAAATAGTCTAATACTCGAAATTATTCGGAAGTAAGACAAGACGAAGTATGTTGCTTTCAACATTGATCTAGTCTCTTGAGTTCAAGCAACGGTGCTCGATTAAGTTTGCTTGGACACGTCACGATCGAACGGCCCGGCCCTAGATCTCTGTACTCAGCCCAACTGCACTGTGGATGGTCTGTGTAATCACCGGAGTGTACTTTGCAGAGGACTTTGAATAGGCTGATGTCAGCAACCGACCTGTATTCCCTATTGTTGTTGTTTTGTTGCTGCTTAGCCTTTGGATGATTGCCTCGGTATTGAACAAAAAACTAAGTAAACGGCACTTAGGTCAAGTCTGGAGTATAGTATTTTATTGAACTCTGAACAAAGTACTCAGTCACAACAGACCGACCAGTCCTTAGCAAAACCAGATGGCTGAAAAGCCGTGATTGGTTACACGCAGTCGAGTTGTGCGGATATACCTGAACAACTAGCTAGTCCATGACTGCTTCTGTGAACAAATATAACATGGAAAGTACTCATGTTCATTCCAGTCGAATAATCTTGCATTTCTGCTGGAAGATTGCCACAGTTCATTCTTAGAGTCTCCACAATAGTCATTCGCTCAGTTTGCTCAGTCTGCCTGTTATTGAGCTCAAAATGGGGGAGCTACTCCTGCGGTATAGCTAGTTTGGTTGCAAAGCCATTGATGAAAACAACGCTAACAAAATCTCAACTTCGGCATGGCAGCTAGCAACTGTGCTGAGTCTGCGGTCGACCGAACGGTCATATGACGCACTGTTGACAGTGGCCATTTGCTCTCATCAATTTCAATTAATTTGAAATAACGCAGACATCCAAGTGGATCAGCGCGAGTTATTACCAAACCTGGCGCATTGAATGAGGCTTACAGATAATGAGAAACCCAGACTTGATTTCTTTCGTGATATCAATCTTGGCACACATGAAACCGCCAGACCGTATCCTATAAATCCAGATCTACAGGTGTTGACCAAACTCGTGCAAAATCACCCCCATTTTCGAAATCCATTTCAGCTTGCAATATAATACTGATATATAGATGGCTATGAGTAAAGTGTATTTATTCCTGACTTTATCTCCAACATTTATGTTCTTAGTTCTTTTCTGTCACCGTTTGAATTTGCGCGTCCTTGAGTGTCGCGACCAAACTTGTAGTAATTCGAAAGTTACAGCTTTGGTTTGGAAAATATTCAATGCAAAGCACCATAGAAGTTAAGTCTTTTTAATACCTGATTCCTGTCCCGTGGGAATGTTTATTAAGTTGAGCACATGTATTGTAAATTTCTAATCTCCTTTCATTCAGTGCACAGTAAATAAGCATGCGGGTAATAGAGACAGGGACATGAGTGGGTATTATATCAGATATGTTGCGTCTGATGTGGGGCAATATCATATTCAATCCCGTGAATTAGGCTGGAAAAACGAAGCATTGAGCGGAACAAATGTGATGAAAATGAGGATATTGCACAAGTTTGGTCAATACCTGTAATGTAGCACGTTATTTGAAGCGGAAACAGCTGAAACGTGATCATTAGCGGATGGGACACTAGAAAAGCTTTCGGGGAAAGGTAAGAGCAGATTGCTGCGTACGAACTCGCCATACTACGTGGGGTGCGAGAATCTGGTGCAGAGGTGAGTATGCATTGAGAAAGTATCGGATGCAGAGGAGGTGTAGCACCAGAGAGTTGTTTCACATCAATGGTCGGAAACTGCATGATCTCGAACAAACGACTAGCTGCGGATCTAAAAAAATTATGTATTCCAAAGTAATTATAAATAAAATTGTCTAGTCAAAATCAAACACCGATCCAAGGTCAGCGAAGATAACAGGCGAGGACCGTAAGTTCAATAAAACAATAATGCAAAAGTGAGTGAGTTTAACGGCAAATATCGGATATTCCAGATATGCAATGTAAAAGATCAATTTTCCAATTATCGGACAAGTACTGTTTTAGTGATAAGACCATTTTAGGCCACCAGAAATAAACGAAATTCCCAACACACTGGAACCGATGTGATCAGTTGACGATTGTGTCCTGAATTGGAGTATGGAGTAGGGGTGAAAATCTGGTGCACGAGAGGGAGGTGCAACTTAGGTGCGGAGATTCAACGAGGCTCAGATCAGATTATCGCCCAACCACAGATTATTTGGATGACTGAGAGGGAATTACAGAAGTATTGCTATGTGCCGCATGGGTAAGCGAAAGCTGAAAGGTTAGTGGTAAATTTTCCAGTACGGTGAAAACAGGGGGAAAGCTAACACTTTCTATACACACATATGGTGGAAGACTGAATGTTCATAAGACTTGCGACCTGGAGTATCTCTCTCCACTTTATCAAAATCTTTTAGTGGCCTAGCAAACGAAAATGAACAATCTTTTGGTTTAAATTAAATAAGGAGTTAATTGAATTAAATTACTGGGTTAGAGTACCTTGAATTAACTAGCGACTTGGGAGAGTTTCAGTTGAACGCTCTCGTATAAGTTGAGTTATACAGGGGATGAAGCAATATGGTGGAATTTTACCGGTTCCTTTCGTTTTAGGCTCAGAGTGGATACGAACATCAAGCCAGGTGTAAACCAGTTTGCCCTTTGGTGGGTGTGGATTGAAGATGAGGAGATGAGAGGCCTTGTTCAACACGACTTGTGCATACGTCAAGATCATCGGGATCAGAGGGTTTATGATGTTAAACAGCTTTCAGTCCGTTCAGAACCTGCTTTTCAGTGACATTCGGAGAAGTTTGCACATCCAGTGTCGCTTACCAAAACTAAATGTCTGTTAGGCTCAGGGATGTCGCAGTAGGATAGGAAAAGCTATCCGGAGACCGTGAGTTAGAATTCCGTCAACCTAACCAAAACAATCTTTGACTACAGCAGCCGGTCTCTGCCCGCTCCCTTTGAACATTTAACGCAAAATGGTACATCAAAGCAATGAAAACAAAGTTGGGGCTTTACTATTATTCTATCAGCGAACAAAATTTGTTATAGTGCTGAAAGATTTTCTTTTCACGCTCATCATGAATTTCACGTCACTGAGATAAAGTGATTCCATTCTCAAAACAAGAATGACCAAGGCTACAGGTCAGAACCCGCAGGGAGGATAATAAAAGTTTATTTATTTAAAACATCGCATTGGAATCTCCCACTGATCTTCTTTTTGTACTCTCCCAGTCCCGGGAAAGGGAGAAGGGAACATGAGGTGAAGCGAGCCGTATCGATTCAGAGTAAAAGTGCACAAACACGATCCAGAGGCATAGTGTTTAATTCGGTCATCGGACTCTGACAGACTTCATTGGCGCACACTAGCAAAGCACTTGACTGTGTCCCCATATTTATTCCGGGTTCACCCAAATTCCGAATCGGTTCCCACGTGTGTGTAGGGGGGAGGGGGTTGATAAGGAGGTAACGGAAGAGATGAGAGTTGGAGTGAGGGATTATGGCACCAGCAATTCACGTTTATGCAAGAGAACCGTAACCAAATGCAGCTTGCATTATTCAATTTAGTATCAAAGCTTCCACTGCCCACAAAATGATAATACAGTTTAGAGTTTTCTGACGGAGTAGTGATTTGACATCTAAGTATGTTTTAGAAAATAATCAGTTTTCACTTTGTGCATCCTGTGATTATTTCTTTCACTTCACTTTCGCATAGTAAGGTACACCCTAGCTCTGGGATAAATAGACTTCTCTTAGAGTCGTCAATATTACAATGATGAGCCTGGGAACATGAGCTGATAAACGTGTATTTTGCTTATGTGGATATCTGTGCTTCTGCGGGTTCGGCACCACATAGACCATCTGTCAATAGTAATTCTCCCTTTCCCTCCCGTTGGATTCCGTATCACTTGATCCGCTCTTTTCTGGGTATAATTCCTTTGGTATTCGTTGAGTTACAAGTTATACAAAGTACAAAGGCACTATTGGACTGGCGGCCTTTGTTTCATTTTTCCTCTGAATACCTCGTTCTATTCCCGGCATCTCTCTACGGTAACATATGTATCCGACTTGGTTTCGCCTCGTCACCTAGGCAGAAATCTACTGGACGAAATCGAATACAAAATGAGACTCAAATATGGTCACAGCCCACGAAAATATCAGAAGTCATCGCGATCATTGCTCGCACCAGCAGATGCGAAGTTCATAAAGTTAAAATTATGGCATCAGAGTTAGCTCCATGTCAGCAGTTATCCGCATGTGGATATTGGCGTCACAAGTGACTGTTGCAGATCACACATCACGGATGACCTACACAATGACCAGTATAGACAACCGAAAACCAGTAAAAGTGCTATCCTTCGGCAGTTAAATATCGAGTTTTGATACAGCACAAGATGTTTTGCTTGGTTCACAAAGTGTGTTCGTAATGCAGAGCCTAGCTGCCAAGCTGAAGTGAAAATACTGGAAAGCATCCTACAGCTGTTTTATCCAACTTGTTAGGATGGATCAGCAGCAATGCGCGTTCGAAGAATTCACTGTGCTTCGAACGGCGCTAGTCCTTGAGACTATCCAGGTTAGTCCCAGCAGCCTGGGAAAAGTCAAAAGCACATTACATGGTCCCTATTCCCTACTGTATTGCGACGTATCGGACTTCCCCACAGCCGGACTAATTTTTTGTAGGGTCAACTATAGAGCAGAAAATCAGAGAAAGAATTTATATGCAACTAATACAACTAATCACCAGTGATATGTCGCTCGAAAATCTGTTCTGACTTCGTGCGTTTCTAAAAATAACCTCAAGCGAGTTGTTTTTCTTTGAACTGATGAGTGTAACATATATAATATATATGTGTGATATGCATAATAATAATATGTATAATAATAATGTATGTATAATAATAATATATACATATAATATGTTATGGATCAAATCAAAGAAACAATAGGACTATCTACGTATACGGTGATGGGTTATCACTCGCTTCGGACAGTTCTTCACGCTGCAAACTCGCTTGAGTGACTGTGGCAGCTTCGGATGTCGACACTGATCACCGCTTTTATTCGCCTTAGTCGATTGCGTTAAAGTTACATGCACACAACCATAAATCAACAGAAACACAAAAACACGACATACTTGATTGAAAAAAGGGAACAATAGCAATTTTTGGTTTACGTGAAAATATTTCGGGTGGACAGGTTTGGTCATATTCAAGCGAACTGTTGTAAGTCCAACTAAATGGTAAATTTGCACGACTCCGTCTGTCGTACACAGATCGCTTGACAAGAATCGGCTGATAAGCCAGTACTGTTTTTAGGCACTCTTCTGTCCTCTGTGCACAGGTACAGGCATATTGGTGAACTAAATACTCACCTCAGACGCATGGCAATAGGCGCATGCGGCCAAGCATTTATCAAACAGTCGAGTCGCTGTCGTGAACAGAGTTCGACCCAAATCGCGGAGTGATTCACTTTCCGTGCTGTCTGTGGAAACCGTACTCAGGACGAACAGCAGTAACCAGTAAAAGGGCATGATCGTGTCCGGACCCCGTGGGACGGAAGTCGGCAGACAGGTGCAAACAATTAGACGAGCACACACAGATCAATGAGTCTGAAATAGTAAAAAAGAGGTAAAAAACAATAACTAAATGAGCACATTCAATGGAGTCGGTTCGGGCGCAGATTTTCCATACGAAATACCCAGGAAAAATACAGTAATATGGACAGGAACTGAAGTTTACTAAGAGCAGGGAGCCTGGATCGAGAAGTTTTCTATAGATCCCCGATTTTTCAGAGTAGTAACCGTTTCTCCCTGGTGCAAGCGAGTACTTACTTGGTCATAAGGAATCTTGGAATTTCACTTCTACGTGGTCGGTACCAAGGGCTAATCCCGGTGAGTTTGTCTCTGAAGTGACTGACTCGTGGATTATGTAGCCTATTTGATTCGTGAAGAACCCGTTTCCCAAAACGTCAATCTTGTGTTTGACCGGTTCACATGATACCTTATAGGAATAGGTCGAACAAACTTTACATGTAGTTAAACACCGTGGTGATCGTAAGATGCCTTTAGCCACCAGGATGACGTGATTTGGGCCTCACGGTTCCAGGTGCGAACACTGATATCACCACCCAACTTTGATCATTGGTTGTTTCGTCCTCATCCGGTTCAGTATCACACCTACTGTAGTGAATCCTTATGTGCTTCACCACTCCAACTATCAGAGATTATATTAGATTGCCCGTTTCATGAGTGAACAGTAGGTCCTAGTGATTCGGCTCTTATGCCATTCACCACAATGGTGCACTATGTCTGATGGAGAG
>UZAN01046225.1:15716-29834 GCA_900618425.1 Echinostoma caproni
AATTCTCATACTACACCTTTTTCCCATCAAGCTTTAGCCAAAACCAGCAGTCCTTCATCCTCGACCTACATTCCTTTAGCCAAAACTGGCAATGCTTTAACCACGACCCGTAGTCCTTTGCCTCGACGCACAAGCTTTAGTCACGTCACAGTAGGCGAGTCAGATCAAAAGGTATCGGAATTTTCTGAAGACAACGGATATTGCAAAAAAACTAATTTCTACAAATGTTGATGTTGCAAAGTTCGGTTAAAAATAAGGTGTGGGAGTCGCACGCTGCACCAAATGTTGACTGGAGAAGATTGGATCTGGCTCGCCTACTGTGGTGTGACTAAAGTTTGTGCGTCGAGGCTAAAGGACAGGGATATTACTAGGCTCCAGCCATGTGAATCTGAGTATTCTTGGCCTCGCACAGTTGGACATGATGTGTCTATCCCTGTGCATAGCGCGGCTGTGGGCAGACGAGGTTAGTTATCCTTGCATCAACCCGCCGCAAAACTTTTCGGCCTGATGATTCCCTCTGGCTACTATTGGAATGACAGCTAATCTCCTTGACTGAATTTAATTGTACAGAAGAAAGTAAACACTTTTTCACAGAGATTAGTAGATTAGGCAGAACAAATTTCGTATCAGAATAGCGATAACTGAGCGCTTTGGCGTACCATCAAATCAACCTCAATTTGATGTGCTCCAATCCTATTAGCATCACCCTATTCTCCTTCCAGAGTTTTATTTCTCCCGAACAACACTTTAGTTGACCAAATTACTTCCCCGAAAGTTAGATCTACAGTGCGCTCAGACGAGTTGGTTTTATACAATTGAAAAAGAAAACGAATTGAACATTTTCTTTTGTCCATTAGTGGTGTTTTCGGATTTTACTATTGCCGACATGTTGTGTTCCCTTTATCATCGACAGGTTTCCTCACCCCATTCGCCCCGCCTCATTAATGACAACAATAGTGAATGTTCAGTTACGCCCAACGTTGGATGAGATGTTGGTCAAAGATAAAAATATAATAACACCGTTACTAGGTAGTGTCCACAATGGATCTCACAAGAGAGGAAGAGGATGGGAGATGGTGATAAACGAGTGACTCGATTCTGGGTTGATGAGTCTCACACGCGTAATCAGGTCAGAATGCACTTCAATCTGAGTGTGGGTGTTGTCCTAATTAAAATGTGGCTTGTTTGGTCAGTGCAACTTCAGTGGGGTGTGGTGAAGATAGCATTCGCAGATTGTTTGGTTTATTTCGACCGGGTGCGAAAGCAAGAGATTCGCTGGATTGACTAAATTTTTCACAACGCGGTATGTGCATGGGCAAGAGTGAGGAGGAGAATTTTCATTCTCTTGAGAAACGCAGGCTCTGATTACATTTATTGACTTGTCCAATGATTCATCATATCTCTATCCGGTTTTGTGGGGGACTCGCTTATCCCTTATACGATTTATGAGAAGGCGACACTGTGTGGAAAGATTCCTGGGTTTTCCTTTTATCCATTACTGACAAGTAAGACCAAAATAGCCTGAAAACAAGGCGATGAACTGTTATGGCATTTTGCTCCCAAATCTTGAGTTTCATCTGTATCACCCCGAACAGTTGTAATTGATCAATGGTTCGATTGGGCAAAAGTGATAAGGTAATGCTGGTCGAGCGACTTAACTTGTTGTCACTTGCATGCCACGAGGTTGGAACACCGCAAACGCAATACAACCCAGATGGTATGTGACTCCTTTGTCATCAAATTCAATACCACGGTCATTTCACTGGGGAATTTATGTGGATTGACACCCCTAGTCCTGAAGCCTAGCTTGCTGGTTTTCCAAATCGACATGTAGACAGATTAACTGATTGATCAAGCCAACTGGAATCCGCGTATGAAACCTTATTACACGAATACCTTTCGAATCGGGCCACAATACATCCCTATGACGCAATGATCATCCTAATTTATGAATATTCGATTGATCTGTGACATAATATATTTGAACAATTCCGGTTATTATCTGGAGAAACTTTAGATAAACAATGACGACAGCGTTGAGGACATGAAAATACTCACATAGAAATTAAAACTGACGCTTCCGAAGTAAATCCCAGATGTATTGATTCTCCAGTCCAATAAGTTCTCAATCTCGTTCATACCTATTCACAGACTCTACACCTTAAAATGGTACTGAGACAACTCTAAATGTTGCTCAGACAACTTGAGATAATACCCGGATATCTTGAAAGGACATACGGACCTCTTGAAATGCCGAAGGTATAGTGTATTTGATCTTGCTACTACAAAATATCCGCAAAGTAAGTAAACCTATCTATTGGGGATGATCCATAAACTTCCAAGGAGTTAGATCTCCCCCTGCCCTAAAAAATAAGACCAACGCACAGAGCGCATTAATTGCGAATTCAGCACGAGCCAAACAGAGGTCGCGTTTGATTTTTTATTGTAGGCATGCGCTTGAAGTGTTAACTGTCGATGGTCTAACTCCGTGGCAAGGGTAGCGACTTCAACAATATGAAGGTTTACAGATAGAGTTCCAGTAGAAACAGCAGTGTATGCACAGCTGATCAAGGACGAAAGGATGGATCAACGCTGTTTTCCTCCAAGATATGCACAGAATTTCGTAAAGCATTGAGTTCCGGCTTTATATAGCTGACGGAATTTTTTTAAAGATGTTGACGGACGATTTTAGCCCAGTTAAACTGGAATATATCTAGCTATTGCAGGCTAGCGATTCGGTTGAATCACTGATTAGCATCATAGTTATTCACTGTTAAACTATTTTGCAATTGATATTTTCGAACACGTTCACTCATCTTCTCGCATATTCAGTTTTTACTCATAATTGAATGAACACTTGTTTTATATTATTGGGTGTGAGGCTTGTCTCGCGTGAAACACAGGTTGATAGAATTGCGTATCCGTTCGGTTTCGATTCGAATGGAACCTGAGCATAAAAATACAAATTTTGTACCAGAGTTATCCGAAAAATCGAACCATGTCGGGGGTATTTACAAATTGATACACGTATTCATTTCTCTCTATGTTCTATCGGAGTACAAAAACACTAAGTGTACCATGTAGAACATCATGACGTGAGTAGGCTGAGCAAATTTGGCCACGATATGCATTATCCGAATAGAACCACACATGGACAAACAGTAAAGCATTCTCTCATTTAGTTAAACTGGTCAGTCTTTCTGTCGGGATAGGTACTCTGACACAAATGGTGTTAGGAGCGGAGCGGCATCTAGAAACCCAGTGCTTGCGACTATTTGGTGTTACGACAGCAACGCCAAGCGGGTGGGCAGGAATAATTCAGAGGTTGCGAATAGTAATTTGCATCACTTTCTTCGGTGTTCTTGTTACTGATAAAGCATTTTTACTACCCTATTGTCATAACGGATCGCAAAATGGTATAAAAAAACATCGTATCACATGTCTACATGAGTTAAACCACCGAGCCAAATCAAAAAGTCGACCATTCGAATCGGGACACATCAGATGAAATGAAAAACGATAGATGGACTGAACCAAAAGCCTCAAATGTTTTTCGTTTTCTTCAAAGTAATGTTTCTATCTATCGGAAACACCACGAGATCCCATCATTACAACTGAATTTCTTCTTTTACCTATTGTTATTATTTTACTTTATGTACGAAATGCACAACTGTATAAACCGTTTCCAACAAATAGGAGGAGTCCAACCGAAGGGCTGCCGTATATTACCTGTGAAAGTTCGGTCGCAAAGCTTGGTCNCCACCAGCCTCCCCCCATCACCATGTTTATGTATATATATATATATATATAATTATTGTCGTGGCAAAATGAAGGATTTTGTGAAAGCTGATTCTAGAGGTTGGTATCCAATAAAAGACGTCAGAATCTTTACCCCTAGTAAACCTGATGATTTATTCGTCGGCAATAAAGGTAGAAAGCGGTGGTATTTGTTCTTCTCTGAAATAAGCTGGGGGTTGGACGATGAGCATTTTTACATTAATTATCCACTCCCCCTAGTCACTGATTTGAACGCACTTGTTCCACTTCGAACCAATCCAGCTTGAAGAAAACGCTCTGCGCACAGTTTACGTGGTTGGTTTTCGCTTTCGCGGACTGATATACTTAAATTTTTTACACGTTTCACCAAAACAGACCAGACGCACTTGGGACCCATCCGTTAAGTGCATTCAGCAATGACTGACAACTGTCACTTGTTTTTCACGAGCAGTGAAATGTCAAAATAAAGTGATTCACTTCCCCCGGACGTATGCTTGGACCTGTGAGTTGTGATCACGCTTTGCCTTTGATAAAACAGCAAATGAACTAAAGTTGAAATTTCTCCTTGGCAGTGTGTTTCCAGGTTAGTGAATTACCTGGTGCAACGTAAACCGGCATGCAGTGCAGCAAACCGTGAAGAAGCTTGTTATCAATGGGAGAACTTTATTTCCAATTGTGGGGTTAGGATCATGCTGACAGGTAATGAAGGCAGTTAAAAACCGTTGGCAAACAAGCCGATTGATAGTGTCAAAGACTGATATTCACTTACCCCGTCCATCAACTGAGAATAAGACGAACGGAGACAAGGGTTCAAAAGGACTTAAAGAGAAGGATATGGAAAAGATTGAGGGATACGCACCACAGGTGGGTAATCTGAGATTACGTAGAGGAACAACAAAGATGAAGTCTCAAGTCAATTTGCTTCTGCGAACTCTAAGACACTTAATCAGATACGTTCATTGGTAAATTCTTATTTTGTCCGCGAAGACAGAAAGTAGCAAAGACCGTTATGTATTCTCGGTACCTCTCACCAGGCAAATACAGTTCACCATCGACACAGCATGAGGTGATAATTCGTGGAGTTTGTACAGTTAGTGTGATGGTTGATATTGTAGACTGTGTACGGACGGACCAATCTAGGATGATTAAAACTGATGTGTGTCTCTTCCACAGTCGCACGGATCCTGCACCAAGGCGTAAGCAACTTCTTGTCAAATTGTTTCTGCAGTCACAACGTTGCTCGGTTTAGCCTGATTGCAATCTTGTCGGCCGTGGACAGAATTCTGTCTCACTCCTGTCGATCGATTATAAGCTACAGTATTTTATTCATTGACTCCCTTTTATTGAATATACGACTGTACAATCTGTTTTTAAGAACAGTGAGGCGGACAGTCAAATGGTTGTCATACCATATGGAAAAAGGTTGAAGTTGGGGGGTGATGATAGGTATGGCAAATTGAGATTGCCTGAGTGAGATGATGACTACCTAAACCGTTTCAGCAAGGAATCTTGACAAATTTTAGACCAATTCGTATAAACAAGTTGTAATAATATTGATATCCCAATGTATATAATATTACTGACATATTAGTCAATATTGTATTTACACGTGTAAAAACATATAGATAGCTGGTGAACAAAATAAGAAAACAGTTTATTTGGTGCTGTCTCTGGGCGTTTTGGAAATCATGCTTTTGTAATAGACCAGGAAGCCTGATCGGGAGAAGGATGCAAGTATATGTTTAATAAAACGTGAAGGGATGCATAGGAGCTTTATGCGGATGGTATTAGTGGTGGTCAAGCGATTTAAGGGATGACCTCTGATGTGCTGTGGTCCTCTAAGTTGGAGCGCCGCTAACGACAGGCAACTTTGCAGGTGGGTAAGCTCTAATTCGTTTGCGTTGGTATCACGTCCATCCAAANAAATGAGGCTTAATGCTATTAGCAAATTAAAATCCCAGAGTTTCAGTTGCAGGTTACCTTTGGCGACCGCTAGGTTGTTTTGATCATTGTACCCTGTAATTTATCTTCTGTTAGCGAAAAATAAATAGTCTTCTAACTTTGGCTTACCCGATCATGGATGTAGACGTAGCAGGCAAGGATTAGGTTAGGAGTAACGTCTATTTATTTAACCATGGCTTTCTAACAACAGGTAGTGTCGTTATTGACTAGAGTATGGAATGCCTTCCGAGAATCACGGTTCAAATCTAACCTGGAGAGGTCCAAAAAATTTAACAATGGAATTCGCAATGATTTTTTCCACATATGGCATTGATTTTCGTAGTAATTTTAAAACACTGGCTAATGAAGGCCTATCTCGTCTGGAAAGGATGCTCACTGGGTTGCTACACTATTCGTCTTCGTGGGTTTTATTACATTAAAAAATGTGTAACACTTAAGGCACTTGAATAGAGTGCATAGTTTCCTTCGAACGGATCGGTCAAGATGGCGATTTTCTTCATAGTTGATAATTTCCAGATGCTGCATTGTTATCAATCGCAGAGTTTCATCCGTCATTCAGATATTTCATTCACTCGCTTTTTCTCTCGTAAACCAAACCTTATGGTCAATTATCGGCCAGATCTTCTCGGATATTCGATGACCTAATAATAGGTAATCAGAAAATGAACCTTGCCCTATTTAGTGAAATCCTCGATTAATCGAAGAAGAAAACAGTTTACACTGGTAGGTACAATCATTGTCTAAAATGTTCACGTCCCCGAGTGATGAGACTTTTAACCGTATCACCTCAGTGTTTTTCTAAGCCCGAATGGAGCGATGTGATCACTTGCGGCAAAATCGAAACACCCACTTCCGATTGCAACATAAGGCGCGCGTGCGAGACGTACGCGACAGATTTGGTTCGGCCTGAGATGACAAACCGCTGGACTGGGACACAAAGAGACAGCGCACCCAGTAAAAATGATTGACCCGAATTCACTGACGCACCAAAAGATACTTTTCTTCTTCTAGGATTTCGCGAGAGGAGCGTATTTGCCAAGAAAAACAGACTTAGCATTTCACCAAATTCAGAGCACCACTTGTTACCTTTGCATTTTACATGTCATTTTTTTTCAAGCATCCCAAAGCATTTCTTGGTATAGATGTATTGATAAAAAGCGCTAATTCAAAGGATCACCGCTTATATTTTAGCGCAAATGGATACCATCGTGATCCATGGGTTTGTGTACTAGTATCAGTGCTAAATGACTATAAGTACCGAGATTGACACAGAAGGACGAGATGGTTTGGATTTTACATACCAATTATTGGAACGTCTAGGTCATCCGGAAAATGAATATATTCAGTATCCTATCACGATTCATGTGGTTGCTGAATGTCCACTCTTCGAGGTGCATAAAGCACTTGACCTGAACATAGCAGACACAAAATGTAACGAGTTTGTGACTTCCGGAAAAAAAATGTTTTTTGCATAAACCAGTGGAGTACAGCAAAAGCAACAAACAAAATTATTTCAACGCGGAATGACCTTCCAACGATGTTGTCCATGACAAAAAAATGTGAATGGCTGATGACTTGGAGTCTGTAGCGGAGCTACAATTGATGGAAAAGGATATTCCTTAGGGAGTGTGATTTCTTGACTTGAATTTTAGTTGTGGACAAGTCGGACACGTAGCTATGGGAATTTTACGAAATGTCTCTGTGTGTATAACATTCCAACCAAACATTCACACCTCACAAAGGTTTATCCTCATTTGTGCGATCCGTATTTGAACATCCACCTCACAACCCCTCAACTGCGATCTGGATATAAAAAACCTGATTTGACTATCGTCACATATTGTTTCTCTGAGTTATACAATGTGCTCTAATTGGCCAGTAGATAAAGCACAGTAAGCTGGTTTCTTTTGTCAAATCTTTGCTTTTTCCAATGCATCCATCGAAACTGTTTAGTCACTTGCAAAGAAAATTGGAATCCATTTGAGGGAATACAGTGAAAGTATCACCGCACCAGGTCAATCAGCCATAATTGTGGTGATCGACTGAAGGTGTTTTACAGAAGTGTTGTTTTGGGGAGTACCACCAAACTCTACGTCAGGGATACTCAAAGCCATTACCACTAATCGAATCGGCTGTAGGAAAGCAAAAGATGCCATATTTCCGATTGTTTATAACCACAGTAGTCACGACTCAAAACGACGAAGTCACTAGTGTTATTCACCAAAAGGGACATACCCACTGTTAGACCGTGATAAACTATTTACGGTTTATTGAGTAAATTTTCTTTTATGTGTTTCAATTACAAATGTGAAACGAAAGAGCAATGAACCGTGGAATCACATTGATAATCGTTTTAAAAAGTTAGCTTGAGGAAGCAGTCACTTGATACGTGTGATAAAACTGGCAAAATTTGATAATGCATAACTCACCAGAATACTCAGTCTCTCCGTGTGGTACATTGGGGTAAGCTCTTTTCCTTATGTATAGCAGAGCAGCGCTTGTGATTGGCCAATACGACAGCCCAATCACGTGAATGATTCGTCACCTACTGAACCAATAAACATGTCGCAGCTAGTTCAAGCGACTGAAAACATCGTTTCCGCGCAGGACAGTGGTTTTGTTACCTCTATGTTAATTTTTCAATCACAAGGGGAATAATTAAAGTAACTTTCCACGGAGATCTCGTGATTGAGACGGCATGCTTTTGAATCTCAGGTGAGAATTTGAAGATTTGTTCTGCGTGTTTTCACTCAGCAAAAACAGTGCGAAAACGGCAACTAAACCCAACCGATGTAATTAGAAGTAGATCAAAAAGAAGGAATGCACCATTCCTGAGGTTACCAGACAGAACACGGACCAGGTTTTCGAACTTCAAATGTAAGTCTAGCGGAAATCCCGGTTCTTACTCCCATCGTCTATATTGGAAACTCGCGTAACCGTAAAACTACTGTTCATCTCATCAAACAATCCGGGTCTATAGAGCCCATCTGTCTGACCACATGTGCAGCTGCATTTCCACTTCGGTTGCCAGTGTGTCCGATTGTAAAGGCGGAAGTGCATGAGTACTGCTATTTGTGCAGTGAAGTGGAAAACCTCAAAGGAGCACAAAATGTTCAGCAAGCTCATTTATATTGTTACATATTCCTCCTAATGCAACATCTGAATGAACATTTGTATAAAACAAGTAACATGATATGAGTAGAATTGACGTTGACCATCAGTTGATGGCACACTCTCAATCATCCATCTCTTCACATTAAATAAGTTGGCATTTTCTATGAAAAAAGCCACATATGGACAACTACATAATACCTGCGTTCAAGCGGGAAAAACGGTTGTTGAGACATTATCAGTATTTTTACATGGGTGAACGAGGAGCAGTGGGGATAATGATTACAGAGTCAGAAAAAAGAGATGACAGTGGGGAAAGATTTTTGTGGTGGAAAACGATTACGCGTGGGTGAGAGTTGAAAATGGTTACGCAATTGCAGACAAGAGAACCATTAAACCAAACCCTTTCCCTTAAAGCGTAAACCTAAACCCACTACACGTTAGCCACTACTCATAGTCCTTTAGCCTCGAAGCAAACATTTCAGTCATACCCCTATAAGTAAAAATAGCAAAAGTAACATAAACACTATGTTTTTTTGCATTTGCAAGCACTGACATGAATCGAAAGGTGATAACACAAAACGTGGATAAATTTCATGTCGTATTTTCACGTAACTGGAATGCGTTTGTGACTGGTGTGTTTGGGGATTTTGCTTGCAGGAGTAGCGCATTTTATATGAAAATACTTTTTGATCTGGCTCGCCTACATCTGTATGACTAAAGTTTGCACGCCAAAGCTAAAGGATGACGGGTAACGACTAAAAAATTGCACATTTTGACTAAAGGATTGTCAGTCGAGGATAAAGCATTACTGGTTTTCGCTAAAGCTTGTTGAGAAAGGACAAAACTAATAATGAATGAGAAATAATACAGCAAAGAAACAGAATAGAAAATTGATCATTTAAGTGGGTCAAGAAACACGTTCTACGAAAACGAGAAATACCAGCGAGAGTAACAACCAAGATGAGGGAGTGTATACAATAGTTACCGTGGCAAGACAACTACATCACAAAGGCCTTTTCGCACCCAAAGTTCGCTTCAGCAAACTTAAGCATCATCGATCTTCGAAGTTTCAGCATAACACGGAAAGGTTCGATTTTGTCAATGCAGTACCCGGCATCCAAAAAATATCTTGTCACCTTGCTTGCCTTAAGTTTTCCTCCTTGAATTCACAATCTTTTTGGAATATGCTCACTCATACTGTTCGACCACAGACGTTCAATCCTGCCAACGTACTTTAAACCGCAAGTATATTGAAAACGATAGATATAACTGTAGATCATAGAACTGTTGGTCGAGTGAATTGATAGTTCTGTGGATCATGATCAGCCTCGCGGCTTTATAAGTGGACTCAACTGCAGGACGAAACCGACGACCAACCCGTGCAATTACATCGTCTCCTTCATAATGGAACACCAACGGAAACGGGTTTCTTTTCGACGGTGGTTTACTTTAACCTGGTGTGTGTTATTGTTATGGTTTCCACTCGGACCAGTAATTCGTGTATGTGTCAAAATCCGTGCAGTGGAACTCGGAATGAAATTAGAACACAGCACTCAACGATGGTATCGAACAGTAATGAACGGAGTGTTGGAATGTTCAAGGATATCGAGTTCAATAAAAACAAACGAGTTCATTATTTATGTGCAATCACCACAGCTATGTATCTCTATCAAAAGAAAATCGTATCTGTTCTTGGGCAAGAGATTGGTCGATACTCTAAGTTCACTTTCTAGCACTTCCGGACCAGATAGGCAACGAACTCTGTAGAACAGGGTTCTTAACACTCTATTCTTGCAACGCGGAGGGCAAAAATATTGGAGGTGTATATAATAGTCCGTCCATGAACACTTGTTGTGAACTGATGTCAGGAGTGTACCGTTACTCATTCTTGCGAATTTGTAAACGGTTATGAGTCATTAGATTCTTGTACTAAAGTGAACNATATTTATGTTCAAATTGTTAAACACTACCACGGCGTCTCTTTTGTTTGAGGTTATCACTCGTGCGTCATCGACACAACGGCGATAAAACATTGAGGATTTGCACTCGCTTTTATTGTTATTGAAGTTTATGTCCAATATCAATTCTGCCCACAATGCGTCACTTGTTTTATTCAAATCGATCAAAGGGAAAGGATATTTCGGATGGAACAATTTATACAAGTAATAATATCAAAAGTATTATGTTAATGAGTTGACAAAATATCCCTGGAAGCGCAAGGCCACTTTCACGGATCATAACGCACGTCAAACATGCTCATACAATAATCCTTTGTCCGTTCATTCACCTATGTACTTGCACCCGGGAAGTCCATTTTAGACAACTTTATCTCATTTGCAACGCCGGTTATATTTGTATGGGTAACCCTTTTCAGAAATATATATATATAATGTCTGCAAGAGGCGTTAAACACTCGAAGTATACAGTTGACATAGAACAAACAGTATTTTTTCCTAGTATTATTTGGTAAAATTATATTCCGTCATATATGTATACATACCCAAACTCTCAAGCGCAGGAGTGTTGCTGTTATATCTAAAAATTCGATGAATGAAAACTGGTGAAATTACCTGTATGGGGACATGTTCACTTCTCTGAGTAACTACGTCTCTGTAACTCATCGAGAGCGGGAGAAAACACCCACGGGTAAAACAACCACATTTAGATGGAGTTAGCTGCAGCTCCCGAAACCGATTAACAAAAGTTTGCCTACTGCAATGGTTAGTTAAGACCCGTCTAAGTTAGACAGAACCAGCTAATATGATACTTTATTATTGCGTGCATAGGGATGAAAACCACTTCAGACAGCGAGGATGATTCCATCTTAGTCATAGAGGTGCTGAAACTTCTCAGATGATTAGGGAATTAAGCAGCAGTGTATGTACCGAGTTGGCAGAAAAAGGATGAAACCAGTAGTGTAAATCACTGATAATGTAGCCCAGCTGAAGGGAAAGCGGTCTTCTTCACCTGCCTCTACCGGAAGTGTTTGTTTACTATTCGTGTTCACGCTAGTGGTTCCTTTCCACTCACTTCCGGAACGGAGAGTGGTTTTCATCTGATTTGCACTATTCTCTTCCTTTGCTTTCAAATTTATGAGCATGATGTGATTCCGGAAATCTCACCATCATCGTCGATGTACTCTCAGTTGACACGCTGTTTCAGCTATTTATAGTCTGCAAATGCCACTGTTATGTAAACGTTGATGCAACTACTTTCGGTGTCTCTTTTGAACCCTCAGAAAATGAGAACACTTCACTGAGGTCAGTCTATGACAATATCACTCTCACTGTACGCTCCATGGAGTGACCCGTCAGGTTAGAGCACCCACACGGTCATTCGATGTATGCGAGCATTGAACAGCTCACTATTTGTGATCTGACCGAATGATCATACGACCAACAAATCCGAATGAACGACGAGCTAGTGTAGGAGACTGATGGCACCAAATTGACCCAGTGGCCCTTATGCAATGCCTCAACTATGGAATTAATCCACTACACCATCGTACAGCCTCTCCCTCTGTGATCTAAGTGAGGCTGAGCACCGAGTGTTCATTAAAATCATAGGTCAAATGAGCTCATTGGGATAGCTCAACTTCCCGAATGAAAACGATCAACCAGTGACATCCCAAAAAACAGTATTGTATTGTCATTTTTGATTACATTTCAGTTAAAAAACCATACATACAAACCGTCAAAGAGATCAAATTCACCGTGGAATAAGTATTTACAGACAGCATACGGACATTTCATAGTTCAAGGTTAAGATGAAGTTCACTTTTTTTCCTCTCTGTTTGATTAAATGTAAAAGATAGGGTATGGATGGATTTCGATAAACGTTTATATGAGATGGAATGTCGGAATTTCGAGCGTATGGAGAGATGGGAATGACAACTTTTCTGTTCTGCGGGTGTTAGGGTCTGAGATAATCCTCTTGACAAATAGGACACAGGAACTTGTGCGATACTCTGCAAGTTTCACAGTTAACTCATTCATAGAAATACAACAAACGTGGTGTAAGACGCTAAAATCTTATTTGAGCAGGCCAGGGAAAATAACAGGAGAATAATAAAGCAAGATGGGATAGATACAGAGATCTACAGAGATAGAAATAACTGTCTGCGATGTGCAAAACTGTGTGAGCCTACGAATTTGAAATGATAGGTGCCGCATTTTACCGGTGCAGTATTAGATGTGAGTTGACCAACGAAGATTGCTATCTACGGTTACACCAAGAGACTAGAAAGAATTCACCCTAGAAAAAGAATTGCAATATGACACTGTGGGGTCTATCGGGTTGGAAGAGCGTGAAAAATTATATAGACATGATACACATTCACTGGGGCTTAGGCTTACCCTCGACTAGTAGAAGGCCTGAATTTGACCAATACTGTTGATGAAAGAGCTCAGCATGGAAAAATGGGTTGGAACAGCAAAACATCACCTGCAATTTCAAAACACTTGTAGGAGAAACAAGAGTAATTTAACAAACCTAAGTGGAAAATAAGTATCGGGAAATCACATCTCCTTGAAGAACCCTGGAGTTGTTGATTATGGGTTTAGATGAAGCTATCCCAAGTCTAGTGGTTTATGCTCTCTCAGTAAAATAGTTGGATAGCTAAGCTAATAATTGGTTGGGGCATTCAAACGATTTCAGTTTCTATAACAACTCTCACCGAGGAGTGGAGTCGAATGAAAAACACACGGAACAGACTTACAGAAATGTCCAAAGGCTTGGTGATAAAATGAATGGACGTAGATACTGGATCTGTTAGGCATATAGGCAAACTGTATCAGAACGCTGGGAACATTTAGGAATCGCTGAAAGCTTTTGGGAATAGCCTTTCCAGTCAACTTAAGGGCAGATGTGAACGCTATGGGATGTCAATTTCTGGAGAGGACAAACTTGGACGCTTTGGTAAATGGTGTGACTGTGGTCGGCCTCCAGAAGTCTGGGATGGTAGATGTGTAAAAGTGGTTTTATTGTAATATAAGGGATCGCGCAGCTAAGGAGGCAGTACCAAATTTGAGGAGTTCTGGGGGTGGCCCATTCGGACTGGCAGCAGAGGACGAATCACAACTATTTAAAAGTTTTAACACATCACAGGTGGAGAACGGTTCCACATCACAAATATTATGCGATGAGTAGATAGGACAATGTCGGACGACTGGTGTTAAGAGCATCAACATTCAGTTTCCACTGTGCTTTCTTAGATTGCCGGTTACAGCTGGGCCCCGTGGATATGGGATTTATTTCTTGTGACCC